>CAUYRH010172368.1:0-22216 GCA_963574655.1 Perodicticus potto | reverse complement strand
CTGACTGATTTAATAATTTCAATACAACAGTTACCAAAAGAAATATAATACCATATTCTGGCTTCTTGAACAGGACAGAGTAATGCAGTACAGGCCAGAGCATCAAAGGCCATCTTTTGCCTCACAAGAAAAGAAATCCATGATCACATTCATTTTTCTTTTACTGTGAAAAATCTAAATTTGAGATTAAACTTAACCCCATAAGGACACATGAGGACACATACTTAAATCCACATATAGGTTCAGAAGAATTTAGCTATCTAGTTGTCTCGTCTCTGGTCCATTAAATCACCAGTTACCTTTGCTGGATCACTGTTAAGTCTCACCACAATAGTACTTACAGCTATTATTTGTCATAAATGTCATGCTCTACCCACAGTAATGTGATCAGAGGACGTATATCCCAGTAAGTATCAAAAATGTTGACAGCTCTATTGCCACTAAGTTCAGCTGCCTCATGATGACACAAGGAAGTAAGGGTAAATCACAAGAACACCTAAAGACGTCAGCTCTTCTTGGTGTGCCCAGGACTCACCTGGGTTTAGCAATGAAAGTCCTCCATCCAGAAACCCCCTCAGTCCCATGCACCCCAGGGCACTTGGCCACCCTTAGAACACTACTCATTAGTCCCTAGATACTGGTAGAGGAAAGATAAGAATTTTCAAGAACACAAGGCTACCTCTAAGGGCATTAGCCCCCAAAATATTTTAGGTCACTTTGCTTATTAGTTCCTCCAAGCTTGCTAAAAGGCTAGGAAGTCCACAAATAGCTTATTTAAAGGTGGTAACTTTGTCAGCAAATTAGTGAGTTTATGAAAATTCACTCTTTTAATCAGTTTCAGACAAATCTTGTAAAGGTTTTTCTGGCTTTGTCCAGTTATATAGTATTTTACTGTATCTTTCTGAGATTAATCCAGTTTTGTAGGTCTTTTCACATTCTTTTTTTAGGTGAAAACATTCTATGCCAACTATTTCCCACATTCTTGCGTCACATTGAAAAGAAGACTGCCAACTGAAGATATTTCCTGCAGATTACAAAGGCTCAGAATGTTACTTTTAACTGTGCTCCAACAGAAGGTGTGGCCTTGGGAAAAGATGGCAAAAAGAATATTCTCAGATATGAACATTTTTATTTTGCCTACAGTTCTGTAATCTGGTTTAACAACTACAGAACTACTTCCACCTTAATCTCATAGTTTTTCTTGCTTTACTCTTTTGTATAAAATGGTTAGTGTTACAGCTTCACTATCACTAATAACAAGATACAAATATTTATGATTTAACAGTCAGGGTCAAAAACCAAAAATTAAGTCTGAGGTAAAGCTGGTCTAAGAAAATAACAATTTGGGTTCTGCATTTAGCCAAGAAATAGGGTTTAAAAAAAAAAAAAAAAAACCCTCAATAACTCAAAATTCATGTGTGTTACCTACTTGTTACATATGTGGTAATTATTTCTCACAATTTTAATTAATCTATGTGTATGTATATTAGTTACATAAATCAACAAATGACCACATTCTTAGGGTGGGTACGTACATATATTCACCAGAAAAGTACCCTACTGTTTCTCATCAATTTTTTTTTCAGCTTAACAATCCAAGAATGTGAATAATAACAATGGCAAATAGATTATTTTCCCAGGGACTTACTGAAAAAAGGAAAATCTTACTGGAAAAAGAGACTTTAGTACGATTTCTATTCCTATAGACAAATGCTGAGAACCAACTTTATGATACAGTACTGTAAAGGGTAGAATTTAATATAGAACTAGAAATACACCAAGTTACCTAGTGACTAACATTGTAAAATAGCCAAAAACTTTAAAGCCATGGGGAAAAAGGAGAACTGTTAATTATAAAATGGAAAATATATGTTTTTATAATTCTAAAACTTCATTCGTATCCTAAAATCAATATATTATAGATCTAACTGTTCAATAAATTATCATCTTTAATTAGAGATAAGAAGGTAAATCCTTATCCCTATCCTCCACCCAGAAGAGCACATTGGGAATTTTAGAGAAACTAAGGGCTCTTATTTTGGGGGAGGATAGAAAAATGTCACGTTCCATGCAATGGTGAATTTTTTTGCTTACTATGGATCACATGGCAGCAAACCAATTGACAATGAAGTTAACTTAGGTTAATATGCTCTGGCCAGTTCTCCTATGGGTCAGGAATGGCCCAAGGAACCTTAGAAAATCCATTTCTGTTGAACACAGCTAAGAAAATCAGATCTGAGCTACCTTCAGGCTATAAAAAGATACAGGAAAACAAACAAACAAAAAATAAAGGAAAATTTGACATTGCGGTGGTATATCCCTGGCTAACTTAAGCAGTAACCTCACATTAAGGGACAAAGAATTAAGGAGGGAACAATCTGATATTAATTTTTTAAAAAAAAGAAAGAAAAGTCAACCCTAAGTTAGAATATTCCAGAAATAGTTGAATATATAATAATTTAGTGAAGGGATATATGGAAGAGCTTTATTAGATGTTAATTGAATTCTACGATTCTCAATTGTCAAGTTACCTAAAATTGGCATACCAACTGAACTGCCAAATTAGGACTCTGGTGGAATTAAAAACAAAACAAAACAAAAACCTACTCTGACGGTCTGTCCATGAAAGGAAAATGTCTATAAGCAAATTAAGAACTTTTTACTGAGATGTGAGATATAAACAATGGAATCATTTAATACTGTTAAAATGACCTTAACTGTTAAGTTTTTCTATGAGTACGTGTGCATGTGTGTGCGTGTGTATATATATACAGATATATAAATTCATACATATATGTTATATACTTTTATTTCCTACTACAAAGATTGAGGCAGTTCTGCTATATATATAATTAGCTATAATATCCAAGATAAAACAGCTCCTACCCAAGAAATTGTATGAACACAGGAGACATGTTATCAGAAAGGTTATCATGAAGCTATTCAGTATACCTCCTATTTCCTGGTTGTGAGGCTCAAAACAGAAATTTTACTCCAAGAAGTAATTTGTCCCTCAATTCCCACATACAAAACCTAAACAAAGAAAATATTAATGAAAATTTGAAAAGGAAAATATAAAAGGAACTGTCTACCTTCTAACTACCTCTGGAGACCACATAATACAATCACTGTTCCTGATTGTACTAAATACATACTGTAACAATCCAATATGCCCAAAGATGGAAACAAGGCTGATATAGGGAAAACACTGGCTGCAACTGCCAGAAAAGTTAGCAATCTTAAATGTAAATTAAAATAAAATCCGATACTTTATGTCAGTTGCCAGTCACAAAGACATTTAACTGGAAAGAATTTCTGAGCCATTTTTAGGGTCTAAGTGATTGACCAATTTGAACACATTAATCTTTATGGTGAGGAAATCGGGACTCGGTATGAAAAGCACCCTCCATTTTTTGGTTTATAATTGCATAGGAAAGAAACATTCTGATATATGCAGATAAACATGGCTGACAGAACGAAAGGCAACCAGCAATTACCAGCTGTATACATGTTGTCAGGAGAAAGAGGGAAGAATAAAACTGAAGTTGATGAATAGAATCAAACTGTTTGATATGTCTAAACATCGATGCCCTAGATCAGAGTAAGAGAAAACATCACTTGTTGTTCATGTCCACAGATTACTTAGTTATCACATACTTGTGAGGTAAAAGGGGTTGGCATGGAGATGAGGCAAACTGAGAAATTGGAATGTTCACCTTTTAAAGCAACGACATGCAGACAGACTTTGTGGTGACTGTCTTCTGTTACTTTATACACCAACCTCTTCTACTCTCACACTAGGAGGGTGCCTAATATTGAATCAATACTCAAGGCTTTTAGTAATTAAAAAGAAAAGAAGGATCTTAAGGATATATAATGGGCAGCTTCAGGAAGAGATAGAGAAACCAATTGGGTATATATTCTCTTTTATTTGATTCCAACTAGCAAGACACTAGGCTGATTGTTTTTCACCTTCGGAGTCTTAGTCTTGAAACTGACAATAAAGGCACAAATAAAGTGAATCAAAACAACTTTTAACAAAGGGGGAAAATCTGATAATGTTTAAAAGACAGATGAATTAAGCAAACTTGAATATACTTCAAGGTGAAAATTATAACTAAATAATACAATCAGAATATAAATATTTAGCTTTCAAGAAAATTAGGCAGATTTTCTTCTGGCAAAGTGCCAGGCCTTGAAAAGAAAATAACCTCAAGACCAAGTAGTTTGATGGTTAGGACCATATCCTAACTCATCTTTTCATTATTCAACATTTATCACAGTGGCTGGGAAAACAACAGTATCAACCAATGTTTCTTGACTGAATGTGTATCATAATGTATTATCAGTATATAATGGGTATAGTTCAAACTTAATCAGGAAAGCTTCTTTAAAACAGAATGAAAAGAGCACAATCAGTGGTATTCTAGAAGACTGGTCTAAATCCAGTTACATTTTCTAATCTTAACCAGTGATTATAAAGGCTTTTAAAACTTTCTTTTTTAGAAACCAATGGAACTCTTTATTTTTTCTCCAGAAGAAATCTCATGAAGAACTCCAACACAGAATAAAAAATAAAGCTGACACTGGTTAGATCAAAGACAGTGGAAACTTCACCAGCCTCCAAGCCCCTAAGCTAGCCCCAAGGTGTCTCTGCAGAACCCACCAGGAAACCCACCACTCATCCTAGAAATATGACAGAAAACACAGTCTTTAAGTTCTCAGGTTGTTTGGGAAAACTGCCAGTGGAGAATAAATTCTCAATAATGTTGTTAATTTAATAAAAACAAAATTTAACAAAGAGGAGACCCTATCATTTAAAAGAAAGAAAAAAACCCCCCACACACTTAGAAGGGGGTAACAGGATCAATAAAAAATTAGACCACAGTAGTTAAAATGCAAAAATCAATGTCTCATTAAAAAGCATTAAAAATATTCACACAAACATAATCACCACCAAGAGTCAACCACTCAACAAGTACAACTGCTCAATACAACACGTATTTCCAAAGAGTCTCAGTTTCTTATTTTACAGAAAAATCACATCAGAATTGTAGAGACGTGCTCCACTATTTCAATGTCATAGTAGGTACTGCTTCATTTAACATATCAATGCAAGAGTAACTGCCAGAACCTTCTGCCACTTGGGAATTTGTTCTCCACCCTCAGAACCATTCCCTAACATCACTAGAAGTTCTCAAGTAAGTAAAAACTTCCAAAGGGCAAAGACTCTCTACTTATTATCTCCAGCAAGCCAGTGGTAATAGCTGGTACATTTACTCTAATCACAGGGTGGGAACCAGAAGTCATAGTGGCAGCAGGAAGTCTGGAAACAAGCAGCAGATCCCTACAATGGTGAGAGTTTGTACAAGAAAGGGTTGTTAAATTAGGTGGTATTGACCTTGTGCAAATGAGAAATTTTTTCAGCAAAAGTTTGAGGAGAAAGATACATTAGTGAGAATGATACAAAGCAGACTATCACAAAATAAGGCCACCTTCAATGTATTATAAACCGTAGAACCATTCTGATCTTCAAGTTGGGATTTGTGTAGAGGTTTCAATATAAAGCATTAATACCTACACACGAGTTTCCTTTAGCATATGAGCCTTTCCTTTAGTATATGATGCTGTTCTCTTCTCTAGGAATGCTTATCTCCCCTGGCTCTTCACATGGCTTGCTTCTTCAATGAATGACAGGTTTTAGTTCCAGCATCACTTCCTTAATGTCCTACCTGAAGCATCCTGTCTGTTCAATTCTCTAGCATAGTACCCTGTTTATCTCCTTCATAGACAACTAAGATGATTGAGGGTTAATGTAACTGTTGTTTCAGCAAAGGCAGGAACTGTAGCTGTCTTGTTCACCTTTACCCAAAGTTCCTGGCACATAACAGGTGAACAATAAATATTTGTTGAACGAATAAAAAATTACAATACCAAATTTACACAAACACATACATATACACACAAATATAAGAAAGTGGGAAGTATCTAATAGAAAACAACCAAATGCTGAAAGTATTGAGATAAGACTTATAGATACAGGTGAATATGATATCCAAGAATAAGTACCAAAGATATCTATCTTCAAAAATATGAAAATTTATGAAAAGAGAATCAGGAGTAGTCATTTTTCATTTCTACTGAGATGCAGACAAGAAATGTTTAAACTTCAATGAGTCCACATTAGACATAATAACTATTTGCTACACAAAGGACTACCAACAGGGCTTCTGGAATCTCCTCACACTATACAGCATAAAATATGGTCAACCACATATCTAGGATTAGTTAAGAATAGCTCAGACTGCAGGTAATTATAAACTAAAAAAATTGCTAAAATGGCTTTTCCTCAAATTTTTAAAATTATGAATTCATAATTATATAGCCTAACATTCAATTTATAAATTGAATACTACATACTTTAAAAACAGATGACCCTTATCTGCTGATCATACCTCAGCATTACTTTTCTAAATATTTTGCAGAAATAGTTCCATTTACAAAAGGTCCATTTCATAATACAATCTGGTAAATAAATCAAACTACTCAAAGAGCAGAAGGTCTGCTGTTGAAATGTTTTAAAATACCTTTTAAAAAGGGATATTTATAGATTAGCTTTAAAAAAAAAAAAAGGATAAATATACTGAAGAAATTCTAGCATATCCCTGAAAATAACCATACTACCCACCTGTGTATTTTTTATGAGGTGGAAAAACAGATCAACAGACTGCTGGATTATATAAGTCAACTATTGCCTGTTGAAACTTGGTGTAAAACAAAAGGTCTTATTCTATATGAATTTGCACTGGTACCAGCAGTATCAGTGCAATTATTATTAGTGATGATGTCATCCTACACTGTTTTGGTATCAAGACAAATGTGAGACTGGAGATAAGAAGCTTAGAAAGATTTTCAATATGGTTTCCTTATAATAACATTTAGTAGTAAATTAAAAAAACACAAAGAATGACTGTTTAAGCCCCACTGAACACATTAAGGTCAAGGATTTCAAAGGTTAATCCACTTTTCTTCCCCCAAGAGTTTATTTTTGGTAAAAGGCAGAAAAATTAGTTTTTCTATAAGGAAAATTTGCTTCTAAATGATAATTTGAAAATCTTGATATATATTATATATTAAAAAAGACACACAAAAATAACGGAGAAGTGGGAATAACAGATCAGGTACTATAACTTTATAAAGGCTTGCGTAGATTGAGAAGCAGCACACACACACACACACACACACACACACGCACACATCTCATTTATGCAAACTAAAAATGTATATAAACAGCACAATACTGTGATACTGGATCATGATACATTACCTGTACACATAACTACTACTGTTATTAATAAAACTTTGGGACACTCAGTTGTATGCCCAACAAGACATCATTAAGTCTTTAAAATCTTCTCCTCCCCCTTTATGGGAGGGCATTTCTAGACACTAATTTTCCCATCTAATATTCAAATATAGGAAACAGATTCCACAAGGTGCTTTAATTGATGAGACCTCAAGTGCTGTTCTCTCTCTTGAATTTTTGGATAGTAAATAGTCCATGGGGACCACACACAAATACTATGACAGAAGAGCTGTTACATTAAGTCTTTCGATGGGATTTGATTGGTGATGAAGCTTTATGACATGCTTGAGCAACGCACTGAAGGGGATCCCATCTGAGTTAATACTTTGTCCAACCACTGTAGCGGTCCATTCAGATGAAGTTCAATCCAGCAAGGTGTACTTGTTACTGTCTGCCTTCTGTTTAAAAGAATATAAGAAAATGATTATGAAATCAAAACATGTATTCACTAAAAATCTAATTTCTTTGAAATAATTACTAAATCTGGATATCTGATTATCATTTGAAAAATAGCTGATCCTCAAAGCATGACTTTTGTTTTTTCATTTTAAAAGGTCTACAAAAGTATTCAGTTCCCATCAAATTACAATTAGTAAGGTGACTTTATTATTTATCACTATCCAAAATTGGGATACCTCTGAGAGACAATGTAGGCATTATTAATCAGGCCAGAAAAAAAGATGTCAACCAGGACTGTCCAAAGCAAACTGAGACATACAGTCACCCTACTTAATTAAATCAACCACAGAATAGTTGATACTCAAATATCAAACTAAGTTTAAAAGGGTGCAGGGTTCAAATTTAAAAGTAGATCAGAACAAAAATCCCCTCCGTAGATTGCAGAAAGGCAGTAGGTTTAAGAAGACTGCCACTACATTTATTTAGGCACAGCTGTACCTGAAACACAGTCTATCCCCCTCCTTTGTTTATTCACTTCTGATCCACTTAACTCAGACATATTTCTCCATTAAAAATAAATTCTTTGTACGTGTAAATTACTTAAATTACTTGTTTACTGTATTTCCTAATTTTTTTTTTTTTTTGGGCCAATGCTAGGTTTAAACCCACCACCTCTGGCATATAGGGCCAGTGCCCTACTCCTTTGAGCCACAGGCGCTGCCCTGTATTTCCTAATTTTTATGTTGACAATCAAGTCAAACATTTCCTTACGCTGGCATTAAAGAAAATGAAAAATAGCTTTAGAAATCTAACAATTAGGTCTATTTCCTCAACTTCAGCATTAATGAAGACAAAAATTCTTGCTAGCTACCCACAGGTCACAGTTATGTAAGTTATGTAGGTTTTTGACACTTTGATTTGTTTTTTTTTTTGAGACAGAGCCTCAAGCTGTCACCCTGGATAGAGTACCGTGGCGTCACAGCTCACAGCAATCTCCAATTCCTAGGCTCAAGCGAGTCTCCTGCCTCCACCTCCCAAGTAGCTGGGACTACAGGCGCCCGCCGCAACGTCCGGCCATTTTTTGGTTGCAGCCGTCGTCGTTTGGCGGGCCCGGGCTGGATTCAAACCCGCGAGCTCAGGTGTACGTGGCTGGCGCCTCAGCCCGTTGAGCCACAGGCGCCGAGCCTGACACTTTGATTTGTAAGTGTTATAAAAAAACTACATGATTATCCAAAGTATGTGACTACAAATAGCTATAAAAACATACCAGCTTGGCACATGTAGCTCAGCAACCAGGTGCCAGCCACATACATTGGGGCTGGTGGGTTCAAACCCAGTCCAGCCTGCCAAACAACAATGACAATTGCAGCAAAAAAAAAAAGCTGAGCATTGTGGTGGGCGCCGGTAGTCCCAGCTACTTGGGAGGCTGAGGCAAGAGAATCACTTAAGCCCAAGAGTTTGAGGTTGCTGTGAGCTGTGACGCCATAGCACTCTATCTCAAAAAAAAAAAAAAATACCGTATATTACTGCTTCTTACAAATACAGATTTTAATTTATCTCTGAGGTAAAGAATGGCAGGGTCCACAGTGAAAGAAGGTGGGCTGTATCTCTTTTATCAATTAAAAAAACAAAACTATCCTTAGCAAAAGACCTACGTATAGATATACAGAGGGTGTCAAAATATTGTATATACACTTTAAGAAAGGAAAAAACTGTATTAAAATTCTAGCACTCAAAATATACCAACAACAAAAAAGATGAATACTCAAGAAACATTTGACTTCTTCAATTATAGGAGTGTTCCAAGTGGTTTCCATCAGTGTCCAGACAATTCTGATTATGGCAAACTACTCCTTGAGCAATGCTGAG
Source organism: Perodicticus potto (assembly GCA_963574655.1). Classification (NCBI taxonomy): domain Eukaryota; kingdom Metazoa; phylum Chordata; class Mammalia; order Primates; family Lorisidae; genus Perodicticus; species Perodicticus potto. The sequence continues at coordinate 12,582 of CAUYRH010172368.1, read as the reverse complement.
AAGCCTCCTAGATCTTTCTTTGCGCACATCTCACAAAGTACCATGTGTCTCAGACTTATCATGAATGCAAGCAACTGTTAGGTGTGTTGGCAGTTATGTTGCACACTCATGCCTCCATTATCATACTTCCACACCATTCTCAAATTTCAAATACCACTTCAAAATGGTCTTGCATTCCTCAAACAACAGCTGTGCTTCTGCTATTTTCTGTTGAATACATTTGATTAACACCATCTTTTTTTTTTGTAGAGACAAGAGTCTCACTTTATTGCCCTTGGTATAGTGCCATAGCATCACACAGCTCACAACAACCTCCAACTTCTGGGCTTAGGTGATTCTCTTGCCTCAGCCTCCCAAGTAGCTGGGGCTACAGGCATCCATCACAACGCCCAGCGTTTTTTTGTTGTTGTTGCAGTTTGGCCTGTGCCGGGTTTGAACCCACAACCCTCGGTATATGGAGCCGGTGCCCAACCAGCTGAGCCACAGGCACTGCCCAACACCATCTTTTGAGTAAATGTCATACTATATACATTGCTACTGTAATTCAATGCAACTTCGAAAACAGATACATAGATAACACTTCTTACAATGAGTATATACTTTTTTTGGCACTCTCTGTATATAGAATTTTCCCTATCCTATGTAGTTCAATCTTAATTTCTACCATATTCTGCCTTATTCTAACCTTTTGAAAGAAAAGAAAAACTCTGACCTGAAAACTTCTTATTGGCTGTTACCGCTGAATTTGATTTTACTATCAACTCAGACTGAGTGAAGTCCAAAGTTTTGAAAAAAACGCATCTAGCATTCTTTAAAGATTTTACATTTAAAAAGGGTACTGATCAAAAGAGAGCCACAGCAAAATCACAAAATGAATTATTCTACCAATATAAATCAGACAAAATAGATGACAAGTCTTCATTCTAGGATATAAATATATAAAAGTCTTACTCAACAAGCAGACCTCAAATCTTACCATCTCAGTAGTCAGATGTCTCACAAGACTTATTTAACATAGAGAATCAAGTCCATATCAAATCAAATAAATTCTGAAGGGACAAAATTGCTGAATGAAGCAGGAATACAATTACTATACTATATGAGTGTTTCCTAAGCAGGAAGAGTGAGCAAACAAGCAGAGTTGAAGACTATTTTACTTAAGTTCTATCCTTTAATATGGTGAAGAAGTCTTCCCTTTCTTTGATATGGAATCCAATTGATTATTTAATTTAGTAATGACCTAGTATATGTTATCCGCTGATGACAAGTTAGTTTTTGTAACTCAGTTATATAATTGTTACTACTATCCTTAGTGAAGAGGTAAGAATTAAGAACTGTCTTCCAGTTCCAACTCAACTACTTACCATGTATCCCTCAAATTATAAAGCTTTTCTAAGCCTATTTGCAATTATGTATTGGTTTGAATTGTTTATTACCTACAAGGATTGCAATTTCATATATTTAAACCTTACATAGAAAAGAGAAACAATAGAAACATTAATTCTTAAATATTACGTTTAGAACATAGCACCAGTACCTGGGCACATGAGCAAGTACCCCTTTTACCCTGAATAAAGTTCCACTGCTTCACCTATATTCAACTCATCTCAACTCACTTGTTCAGCCTCATTTTGCTCTACTTTCTACATTCCACATAAACTCCTACTCTATTGTCAGGATTACCACTTTCCACCCTGCCCACGTCCATCTATGACTACTAAAATCCTATTCATCTTTTAGACCAGATCATGTGCCGTCAATTCATCTCTCCTTCCATGAAGTGACATAAATGGTCAAATGTATCTCTTCATTGTGGTAAATATATGCCTGTAAATGTTTTAATCACATCTTCTATAAAGTTTTAAATCTAGAAGCCTCCAACTTTCTTATTTTACATAAAGATCTGCTGATCCATTACCTCGATATGTATAGATAAAAGTGAATCCCACAAGATGCCAAAAGTAAAACAGAATGTAATTATACTGTGAAAATACAAGAATGGAACATGTATGTCATACCGGTATTCTGCTCCCCACCCTTTCACAAAACTCATTCTTATGGTGCACATTCTAGTTAGTTGATACACAGCTTCAAAACCCTGATTAACAGACTGAGCCAGAAGAGCAGCAAATTCCTGGTTGTTGAAGATCTTCAGATTACAACCTATGATTGAAAAAAGTAAAAGACACTGTATAAAAAGAGTGTCATTAAAAAATGATTGTAAAAGAGCTATAGGTTTTAGAATATGAGTATGCAATCATCTCCTAATTTCTAAAATTAGCAACAAAAAAATTAAGCAATTTGATGTGATAGGTTTATTGAATCCATACCTGGTGGAATTTTACATACTGTTGCAGGGTGCCAGCCATATCTCTGATTACAATTGGGACTCTGAACAAAGATTGCACTATCACTTAGGCACTCAGCAAATACTTCCCCACCTATGTAATATAAGCGCACTCCTCTTCCTAAAACAAATACATACAGGATTAGTTTATAACATTTACTACTTTGGCGAGACTTTGGAAGTCTTAGAGGAATTGTAAAATGATATAAAGCATTTCCATGACCTTTTATATAGCTATGTTTTTCTGAAGTCTAACTTTGAAATACTGTGTATCATTTTGTTTTTCCAAGTGTATTTTTAACAATTTTATTGATTTTTAAAAGTAATACATGCTTATCAAAAATATTAAACAATGAAGCATAATATATGAATATTGAGAGTAAAATCGTTTCATACAAATTATACATTATTTTAAAATAAGTAAAGAAATTAAATTAATTCTGAAGGAATTAACTAATGTTTAAATAAGTATATCTTCATTACAACAGTCTAGAAAAAAAAAATCAAGAGGTTTAGAGGTTTAAAAACTACGTTATTGAGGACCTTAGTGCTACAACTGTAAGGAAATGAATTCTGCCACAACTATGTGAGCTTAAAAGAGGACCTCAAATTCCAGGTGACAATGCAGACCAGCCAATACTTCCATTTTAGCTGTGTTAGGGACATATGACCCACAGAAATTAAGAGATAATAAATTTGTTTTGTTCTGACCACTGAGTGTGTAGTAATTTGTTACACTGCAAAAGAAAACCAATAAAACAACAAACAAGCCTAATTTAATAGATAAATGTAAAATCTGGTACCTTTGTTCTGTAATTATGCCATACTGTAAATCAATCAATTATGCACCTGGTCATTAGAACTAACTTCCATATGAAACTAAAGTAAGTCACTCTGATAATCGACATTATTTCTCAGAGGTGGTAATGGGTAGTAACAATAAAAAAAAAAAAAAAAAAAAAAAACAAGAAACAGAGCAACTATTTGAAGAAATTACTTTATGGGGATGATGACAATTATCAGTAGCTATCAAACCTTTTCACCTCATTGTTAAAAAAGAAATACTGAGGACCCCAAAGAGTTTTCCTTCATAAAGGTTACATTATGAAAATTTACAATATTAGATATAAAAACTGAGATTTAAAAAAGTATTAATTCATTTAAAAATCAAAATAATAAACCCGTTACATATTTATATAAACAAACATTTATGTAAACTGTTATTTCCAAAATAAAAAAATTACCGAGAAGAGTGGCAATATTTCACATTTTTTAAAATCTCCTTAATGTCTGGCCTAACAGAAAGAGTTGGATTCTCAAATCAGATCTACATTTCATCTCTTGCAAAAATCACATGCCACGTAGCCTCTGGAATACTCCGCTCTACACTTACGAGAGAACGAGAGTTAAAATGGCAAACAGCATCTTAGCACCATTATGAAAAAAGTTTAGACCTCATGAACTTGCTAAAAGATCTGAAACTACCAGAGAGACTCTGAATTATATTTTGAACTATATTAAATATAGTTCTGATATCTCAATTCAGATTAATAACGGGAAGATTTAATATATGAACTCACTAGAGGGAGAAAAACCCCAAAAGATATAAACAAACTGGTAAAAAAAACAAACAACAAAAAAAAATCAATGATTTATAAAAATTATAACCCCCAAATGGGAACATGGCAATTTTATAAGTCATAGAGACTCAACAAATTCAAATTATTTCAATACGTATTTATGAGAAGGACTTTCTAGTATCAAGGGTGCCAAATCAAAGTCGAACAGTCTATAGACTGAAAAATGATCAGGATCTATTAGAAGCAATAGGCCTATGGGCTTATATGTGACTACACGTACCCAACAGAAAGAATGCTGGCTTTTCTGCACACCAGCTCTCGCATACTACATTAATGCCCACAATATGAATATATGGCATTATGGCATTGGTTTTCACACAGGGAAAATAAAACATACCTATATGTCTTCTTGTCATTTCTACTGTGGCATTTCGGTTAACGTTGGACAGTAAACCTAAGCAAAACCTCTCTGAATTTGATGGATCTGTAAAGCCATCTACGGTGAGTGAGGGCTGTGACGCATGGAAGGTTTCTCCAACCCTCTGGTTTAATTCATAATACGCTATTGAACACCAAAATGCAGGTTCTGAGTAAGTAACTGGCTGCAAATCTGAAAAAAAAAAAAAAAAGGTAAAAAAAAAACGAAAAGGGAATAATAATAATAATAATAAAAGAAATGTGTGAAAAATTCAATCCAAAAATACACTGACTACCATCATCTTTGCATGTTCTACACCAGCCTACATTGGCCAACCGCTCAGGAAACAGAACTCTAACATTTTTATCAGTTTCCACAGATCATACCAGATTTTTATTATTTTTAATGCAAAATTTCAGTTTCCATAGATCCTACCAGATTTTCAATTTTTCAAATGTCTCCCATGTTATTAAGTTACTTTCTGTTGAATTGTTTTACCAACAGTTTTAGTCTAGCTTTTCTTCAAATATAAAACAATCCAAGGCAAAGATAGTCAATTGGCCCTATTTGTGGATTTCTTAAAAATGCATTAAAAAGCTAATTTTTGATAAAATAAAGAACAGAGCTACAACAAAGATTGAGTCAAAAGCCATAAGAAGAAAAACAGTCACAAAGAAAGAATATGAAATAAGACATATTTTTGACATCTGTCTATTTTACCATGAGATTCTCAAATACCCTAGCTACAAAAATAGAAAACCTACATAATATGTGAGAACTAGAAAGTAATAAAACACAAAGAATATGAAAGTAGTAACAGAATATATAATTTAGAGAATCCTTTTACTGCAAAACTAGGCTCACAGGTATTCAACTTCCATAATTGACTAAAACATGTAAGAAATAATATGAATGAAAAAAAGTCCTGACAATTCAGCAGAATATTTTTTGTAGGAACTGAAGAGAAACTGTGAAATAGCAAGGTAAAATGAGGGCCAAAAATAAATTACAGAAGTGTACATACAGTTATCCCTCACTGTTGGAGGGGAATGGCTCCAGGATCCAGTGTTTAACATAAAATGGCATCGTATTTACATAAAACTTACGGATACCCTCTCATGTACTCTAAATAAACTCTAGATTACTTATAAATACATAATACAATTTAAATACTATACTGTTTGTTATATTGTATTTTTATTTTTATTGTATTGTTTCTGCATATATGTATAGAGGAGTTGACTGTATACACACACATTACATGTGTACATACACACATTCACTCTCATATATATACCCTCCATACCGCATATATTTATGATATGTGTATATATTTATACATATACTTCTTACATTATTGCCAGACATAACATTAAATAAACTTATTTATAAAAATCTACCCATAATAATTTATAAAATTTTCTATGAATAAAGAACATGATTACAATAAACAGATTATTTTTTATACCCATATGTGCCAGTAGACAACTTTTAGTAATACTGAGGCATAATGTCAAGCTTTTAAAAATATATTAAACAACTTCCACAATTATTTAATATTTATTAAAATCCCTTTCCTACAAATATGAAAAATAACTTCCAGAAAGGACTTTTATTATTAAGTAAATGATACAGTACAAAAATGATGAGAAGAAAGTATCTGCAACTTACCCAGGCTATGATTAACAGGGGAAAGAGTAGTAGGAGACAGTTCTGCTGGAGAGCCTAAAACAAAAGGATTCAATTTTAAAACAGATGTTCAAGTATTCTACAACTTCTGATCAAGTAAAATAACTGGCTATAGCTGACTATAATTATTACCCAAATTACATAAAACACTTAAATCCATAAGCTAAAAGAAAAATGGTCATAATAAAAAGATATGAAATATGACATTTTTGACACTTGTCAAAATACATTAACTGCATTAGTTTGTTTTGGGGGGGTGGGGCTTCAACATATAAAAGTTACAAAAGGCAATAAATAGTCCTGTCTTTAGTTACACAGTTCACCACCCCAAAGGTATTTAATATTGACAGTCTTGTGTCTTTCCAGAAATATCTTATGAACCGTATGTGTATTAAGTAAACACACGTGTTCTGTTGAGCCTCCCTTGTCATAAACAAATGACCTGGTTCTGAACCTCTATATTACTTATTCTGTCAGAGACCATGTTGATGTTTCCTTAGTATTTCCTTATCTATCTCCCTGCCCATCAAACACGTAACATTACGTTATGATTCCAGACTGATGAATACTCAGGCTATTTTTCATCTTCTGCTTTAAGAATAAAGATTATAATGACTAATCTTGTACATTCTGCATACTTCCAATTATATATAAAAATAAAATATTGAGGCTCCCTCCCAGTGGTTGACTAATTGGACCCCCTCTTGGCCAAGGGGAATTCTCTAACACTGAGTTGCTAGCCATTGAGAAAGGTCTCATCATGTCTCCCTGCTTCCTTAGAGATGTCCTCTATGACTCATTAACAGGTCTAAGGCTATGCAAGACATACCTCAATATACACAAGAAACTATTTGAGCCTGAATATATGTCCTATAGTTTGCCTCTAATTAACAGACCTTTATCTTAACTTAGCATTCCTTTTCTCTGACTCCTAGTCTATTAGAGCCTAACTCTCTCAGCCAATTGTCACCTAAACAACCTGAGAGTCCCTACTCTGAGATGTCTCACGGTTTTGGGCTAAACCAATGTATGTATTCCATGTCTCAATTTACAACTTTACTTGTGATTCCTGTCTCTCTGAAATGTGTAAAACCAAACTGTAATCTCCCCCACAATAAGTCCTCTAGCTCGAGGTGTCTTGGGCATGGCTCCGGGCTATGGTCCTCAAATTTGGCTCAGAATAAACCTCTTTACATTATTTTACAGAGGCTGAGCACCTGTAGCTCAGTGACTACAGCGCCAGCCACATACACCGGGGCTGGTGGATTCGAACTCAGCCCGGGCCTGCCAAACAATGACAACTACAACAAAAAAATTGCCAAGTGTTGTGGCGGGTGCCTGTAGTCCCAGCTATTCGGGAGGCCAAGGCAAGAGAATCGCTTAAGCCCAAGAGTTTGAGGTTGCTGTGATCTACTGAGGGCGACATAATGAGACTCTGTCTCAAAAAGAAAAAAAAAATTATTTTACAGAGTATGGCTTCTTTTCCATTGACAATATTTACATGAGTGCTATGTTTGTTAGATTCTGTGATCAAAGTTATGGTCATATAAAAAGTTTTATGTCTTTTTTTATACCCTGTTACAGTTTAAATCAGTGGGTCTCAACCTTCCTAATGCCACAGTCCTTTAATACAGTTCCTGTGGGTTGTGACGCACAGGTTTAGAACCACTGGCTTAAATGATATTAACAGCACACTTTCAAAAGTTCAGTAATAGATAGTAATTTTCTAGGATTTATGAGGTATTTTTCTATTTTCTTCTCTGAAAGTTGACTCAAGATAGCTCTACTTTCTGGAGTCAGTTTTGGGAAATTAAATTTTCTTAAAAACTGATCTGATCCTTCCCATTTTAGATAAACAGGCTAAATCTAATCAAGAGAATAAGGAGCATAAAGACACAAAACAGGAACCACTACAGACAATAAAAATCACTGAAAGACTACTCTGCTCAATTCTATACAACTCAATTTTAAAACACGTTCGCTATAAATGTTATTAAATAATATTACTATAAATGCAGAATACATTTTATGATCACCATTCTCTACTATGGGTGTCCAACTTTTTTTCCTATCTGTCACACATTGGAAAAGTAAGAGCTGTTTGGGGGCATACAGCATCCTTATCTGACACCACATATAAACAAAATAAGTTCTCACAAAATCAGCATGCTGGCTGATTTAGAGAAAAGTTATCTGAAAGAGTATGACCCACAACTCTAAGCTTCTGCAAATAGAAAAAGATAGGCCAGACAACTCTATGTACCTCTCCTGATCACACATCATTACAGCCATGACAAAATACCAGGCAACAAAAGTGAAATGGCAGCACCCAGATACATAGATGAACCAAATGTAGAGAACAGATGAACATTTTTTAGAAGACAGAACATTCTTACATAACACAATTATGTTCTTTTTATTCCTCAATTGAAACATCTATACAACAGATATAACTAAAAAAGGTCAAAATACATTTATAACAATGAACTAAAATTCACTGCTGTTTCCTGAAACAAATATAAATTAACAAAGCCATTATTAGAAATGGAGGAAACTGCCCACGTATTTCTATCTTTCAATCATTTATTCTTCTATTAAATACTTATCAGAAGTGACCAGTAGGATCACAATTCATTAATTTAGACCAACAGAAGTTCAATTAGATGTGACAAGTCAGAATTATAGATTACAAAAAAGATTATAAAATTTTAACTTAAATTAAGCTAACAATTATAGATTAGAATTATAGAATTATCTAACAATTATAGATCTAGAATTATAGATTACAAAAGATTATAAAATTTTAACTTAAATTAAGCTAACAATTTATTAGTTAACAGAACCTTTTAGAAACATTTATAAACAGAGGCAAGTAAGTAATCATTAACTTATGTATTATTTATGTACCAATGCTGTTACTAAGTCTAACCTACCACAAGCCTTCCACTTAGGAGAGGTAATAAATATCCTATTTCAGCCAATTTTAATCAGCAGTGTTTACCTGCAGCTGAAAACAGCTAGAGAAATCTTTGTGCATGTATCTTTGCATACAAGCTCACATATAAGATACATTTTTAAAGAGGAAATGTAAGATAACAAAAAATGAGTTTTCAATTTATATAAATGAGCTTATTGCAGCTCAATTTACAACTGCCATGAAATGGAATCAATCCAAGTGCCCATCAACCCATGAATGGATTAATAAACTGTGGTAAATGTATATACCATGCAATACTATTCAATCATAAAAAACGATGGAGACTATACCGTTTATATTAACCTATGTAGAGTTGGAGAATATTCTTTAGTAAAGCATCACAAGAATGGAAAAGCCAGTATCCAATGTATTTAAAACTAACATAAAGCAAGCAGATGAACTAATACGGGCCCACATAAGAAAAAAAATTCAATTTAGTTCAAGTTGGGGGTAGGGAGGAGGAAGGAGATTGGTGTGTTCTCCCCTCGTGGACACAATGTAGGGCATATGGCACACCTCTTGGGTGAGGGGCACAACTACAACAGTTACCTTGCCTAACAAATGTAAATATTACAACCTAATAGTCTTTACTCTCCATAATAACCTGAAATTAAACAATTTTTAAAAATTCATATAAACGAGTACCAAAATACTCTCCCCAAATGTGTAGACTCACCAACAATTTATAAGCCAGTGTTTCCTCACATTACTACATGCTGACATTTGCAAATCTGATAGGTTTAAAGGGGGCAACTCTGTTTATTCTTTATTTTCCTTTTAAACAATGCACTCACATTCTTTTATCAGTTTTTCTATTAACTACTTTTTCTTCTTGAGTTTTAAGTTCCTAAGTTTAGAAATCAGTTCTTAGGCCCGCCACCTATTTGCAAACATTTTGTCCCCCATGTTTTAATCTGCTTTGGTGTAACACTCAAGGTGACATTTAAAAAAATTTTAATAGACTATTTTTTAGAGTAGTTTTAGGTTCATAGCAAAATTGAACAGAAAGTACAAAAAGTTCCCGTGTAACTCCTACCTCTTTCCCATGACTTTCCCAATCATAAACATCCTCAATGGTACATTTGTTATAATTAATAAACCTATGTTGACACATCATTGTCACCAGAAGTTCATGGTTTACATTAGGGTTCATTCTTGATGTTAATATGGTCTATGGATTTGTCAAATGTATACTGACATATATTCATTTGAAGAAACAAAGAGAAGAGCTTCATTCCCCTAAAAATGCCATGTACCTCACCTAGTCATTCTTCCCTCCCCTAGAACCCATTCTTTTTACTGTTTCCATAGTTCTGGCTTTTCCAGAATGTCATATACAGTAAGTCCCATCCCCACTTAATGTCATTAAAAGCTTTTTGGAAACTATGACTTTAAACAAAATGAACAGATAACAAAACCAATTTTTTTCTCCACATCAACATTATAAGGAAATGGCTTTATTCTAGGACCTGCTGTACAGGTCCTAGTATGTTTGGATATACTAATTGATTTACTGACTCTCCTATTAAAGAAAACTTGGTTGAGTCCACATTGTAACAATTATGAATTAAGCTGTTATAAACATCTGCAGGTTTTTGGATAGAAACATGTTTTCAATTTGTTTACCAAGAAACAAGACTGCTAGATCACATTATAAGAATATGATTAGTTTTGTAAGAAAGCACCAAATTGTCTCCAAAGTGGCTGTAGCATTTTCCATTTCCATCAGCAGTGAATCAGAGTTCTTGTTACTCCCTATTCTCACTGGAACTGATGAACTCCTTCAGCTTTTGTCTATCTGAGAAAGTTTTTATTCCTCCTTCATTTCTGAAAAACAGCTCAGCTGGATATAGTATTCTTGTTTACAACCCCTCATCTCCCCCCATCTTATTCTCTCTACACACTTTCTGCTGGAAAAAATCTGCTGGTGGTCTAATGGTGATTCCTTTGTTTTGACATGTTGTTTTTCTCTTGTTGCTTTTATTCACAATAGCCAAGTATTGTGACAAAAGATGAATGAACAAACAGTGGTATATATACTGCCAATTGTAACATGAGTGAACCATAATACCATGGAAGGTATCATACCAAGTGAAGTAAGGCAGATAACAAAAGAAAATTACAGAATGATCTCATGTGGAATATAAAAATATCAAATACACAAACACATAATAAAAGTTATCAGAGGGCTATGGATAAAGGGGAAATTTAGGTAAAAGGAAATGAAGTTATAGATATGTAGGATAAGTCTACAGATCTAATGTGCAACATGAAGACTATAGTTACAATATTGATACAGATTATATGCTAGAAATCTCTGCTGTGTGTTTGCATGGTAAGAGTACCTAACATCTACTCAGCAGATTTCTTGCACAGACACAGGATTTATGCTCGCCAAAGGAGAAGTCAACTACAATTTCGATGGCCATCCATGGGCAATTAAAATATGAGAAGCCTCAAGCACTGAGCTCTTTTATCTGCCAATTCTAACACATGTCTTTAGCTTAGTACATGGTAAGACAGGAAATCTTGGGTCTTGCTATACTTCATATCTGAAAGTCCTGTCTAGGTAGAGAGAACTAACCCACCCTAAAAAATGAGAAAAGGTGATATTAATCACAGCACCAAATCAATACCTCTCCTATGCAACTCCAAATTATAGAGAAGAGATCAGCTCCTCAACTTAGCAACCAGAGAGAATAGGGTACATCTTTCCAAGGCAAAGTATTATCTATCTTATTTTCTAGTATTATTTCACATACAACATACAGTATCCAATTAAAAAACAAGAGATATATCAATCAATGACACAGTGGGGCATAAGGGAAAGAGAGAGCAGACAGGAGGGAGGGGGGTGAGGGAAAGAAAACAAAAAAAAAAAAGAAAAGAAAATAGTGACTTTCATATAAATTGGATTCAATTTTGACCAAAGTACATTACTTAAACATTAATTTTTCAATTCAACTTGTCAATATGTTGTTTAGGACATTACATCCTCATTTATAAGTGAAACATGTTTGTAATTTCCCTTTAGAACAATTATTTTCTCCAATTTTAATATCAGGTTTATCCAGATCAAGTAGAACGATATTGAAATATTTCTTCTTTTTTTTTTTATTGTTTATAAGATTTCTGGAATTGCTTGTCTTGTAAAATCATTGTGGTCTATGACTTTATGATAGTTTGAACTTTGTTATTTAATTTAATTCATTGCTTAATTACTGTTTTCCTATAAATGATTATACTGTGGTTAATATGTTAGCATAGCAGTGTTCTCAGATAGGTTTTTGTTTGATGGGAGGTTGGGCTTTGGGGAGGCATAGTTAATACTTTGCATGAAATATCTTACTTTATAACAGTGAAATTGCTTTCTCTTTTGTCTTGTGATTTTTTTTGAGGTGAAATTTAAGTTTTTGTGTGAGTAGTACTATTATACCTATCTTGAGTGTCTTGTTTGCACTGTATCACGTCATACCTTTGTTAAATTCTTAACAAACTGTTCACTTGTTTAAAAGTAAATAAACAAATAAATTTAAAAAACCAAGAGATATATAAAGAAGTATAAAAAAAG
>CAUYRH010172365.1:0-16923 GCA_963574655.1 Perodicticus potto | reverse complement strand
TGAGACAGAGCCTCAAGCTGTCACCCTGGATAGAGTGCTATGGCATCACAGCTCACAGCAACCCCCAATTCCTGGGCTCAAGTGAGTCTCCTGCCTCCGCCTCCCAAGTACCTGGGTCTACAGGTGCCCGCCACAACGCCTGGCCATTTTTTGGTTGCAGCCCTCATGGTTGGCGGGCCCGGGCTGGATTTGAACCCGCCAGCTCAGGTGTACGTGGCTGGCGCCTTAGCCCATTGAGCCACAGGCGCCTAGCCAAGCCTGGCTTTTTTTTTTGAGTCACTTTGTCGACCTCAGCAGAGTACCGTGGCATCACAGCTCACAGCTACCTCCAGCTCCTGGGCCTAGGCAATTCTCCTGCCTCAGCCTCCTGAGTAGCCAGGACCACAGGCACTGCCACACCAGGCCATCTTTTGTTGCAGTTTGGCAGGGGCTGGGTTTGAACCTGCCACCCTTGGTACATGGGGCCGGCGCCCTACTCACTGAGCCACAGGTGCCGCCCACTACTGGCTTTTGGACCTAATTTCTTTCTGTGGGAGTGGAGTGAAAGGGCGCCACCCATCTTTTTAATAGCTGCATAGTATTCCATCAGGGTTTATTTAAAACAGATGCTTATTAATGATTGTGGGATAGGGGCTTATCCAAACTTCAGAATGCAGCCGTATTTGGAAACAGGCTTTTGACCTACGGATCTCATTAAGCTGAGGTCATACCTGGTAATGGTGGCCTTAATCCAGGGCCTGGTATCCTAATAGATAGGGAGGCCAATGAGAAGACAGTGGCCAGGCCTAGAAGCCCAGGGCAGCTGCTGCTAGCAACCACTGGGTCAGGAGAAGTGCAGGATGGCTTCTCCCCAAGCCTCCAAAAGGAATCCGCTCTGATGATATCTTTATTTTGGACTTTGGGCGTCCAGAACTGGGAGGGAACACCTTTCTGGGGTTCACCCACCTGGTTTCTGGCCCTAGGACACTAAAATGGATACTTGATTTGTTCTCAGTTTTCTTCTAGGTTGGGGTTCCCCACAGTGAGTAACCATTGGCCTTCTCTGCACGTCTCCTAGTTCCCAGGTCTTGGCTCTGGTCATGGGGCAGGGATGGGGGTCGGAGAAGCTGGAGAGAACGGCCATTAGTGCCCCACGGAGGAAGGTGGAAGGTCTGGATCCAGCAGCCCTGGGGTGGGTCAGGACTCACCTGTACAGTGATGCTGGGAAGTCCACTTCCAGGGTCCCAGAGGGGACGTAGGTCCCTGAGGGGATGTAGGGCCGGGTGGCCTCCAGCCTCTGGGTCTGCATGTCTGCCTCTGTGTCCCTGCAGGCTCAGGCCAAGAAGGCCCCTGGGGCCATTGTTGACAGTGACAAAGGCCACCCAGAGTACCCTGGCAACCATCTGACCACTCCCCCCCTCCTCCCTCTCCCTAAGCTGTGGGCAGAGGTGGCCTCCAGGGAAAGTCTGGAGAGTTGACAACTGAACATGACATGGCATGGGTGAGGATTGTGGTCATGAGTCCCTAGATCCTTGCATCCTTCACCTGGGGGCTCAGCACCCCTTGCTGCCTTTCCACATCCCCATGAGGGGGCTCTGAATCTCCCCAACCTCTGATTCCCCTCCTCACCTCACACCCACCAGTCTTTCATCTCTGTTCAAAACAAACCCAGAACAGGAGTATGTCTGTAAACACACAGCAACACAGCACACAACAGTCTAAAGGTGCCCATCAAATAACCCAGTGTCCACTGATAGATGAGTGGATAAACAACGTGCTCCATCCCCACACTGGAGTATAACTCAGCCATGACAAGGAAGGAGGCTCTGACAGGCTACAACATGGATGGATCTTGACATCGTGCTCAGTGAGAGAGGCCAGACGCAGGACACACAGTGTGAGATTTCATTTATATGAAATGTCCAGAACAGGCAGATCCACAGAGATGGGAAGTGGATTCATGATCACCAGGAGATGCAGAGGGATGGGGAGTGACTTCTTGGGGACTGGGTTTCCTTTTGGGATAATGAGAATGTTCTGCAATTAATGATCACTCCACAACATTGTGAAGATACTAAATGCCATTGAATTGTTCCCTTTAAGATGGTGTGTTATATGTTACTGTCTTACCACAATAAAAAACAATGTAAACAAGACAAAAACTAACACCACCTCTGCCTGGTCCTGACCTTGGGTCACATCGTTAACCCATGTAGGTCCCCCCACAGCAGACCCTGTCATCTGGCCCAGGCATACTGCCAGGGCTGCCACCTCACTCAGGTGCACTCACATCCTCAGGTCTCAGTCAAAGGCCTGTTCCTTATGACCCTGTCTGCCCCAGGACTGGCCCCACCAAACAAGCTCCCAGAGGCCAGGTGCTCTAAATAGCCTCACCTGGAGGGAAGGGCCCAGGGCACAGCCTCCCTTCACCTCTCCCCTCCAATATGGTCAAAACTGAGCCTCAAAACTGTTTGGGGCGCCAGCTGCCAGGCCCTCTCCCAGCTGCCCCTCCACTGCCAGGGCTTCCTTGTCCTCCTAGCCACTTCCAAACCATCCCTCTGTCCTTCCAGGCCCAGCCAAACTCCTGAAAGGCCCACTGGGCTGATGCACCTGCATCCTGGGCCTCTGCTATTCTCTCTCAGGACCTCTGCCCGCTGCACACCACCGTCTTTCCAGCCCTCTCTACCTTCATCTCACAAGCTCCACTGGAGACCCAGGGGAACTCCACATACTATGACTCCTGGGGGTCTCAGGCAGTCTCTGCCTTCATCTGGGCTTCTCAAGCCTTGGGGTTGCTCTGCTGGCCTCCAGCCCAACTGTCAGGGGGAGGTGTCAGCAGTGCCACCTCCCAGGCCCGACATCCTTCCCTGGGGATCCTTATGTCCCTAATGGCTATCCCTCCTATGGCCAGAGCCATTTGGGCCACATGGGAATCAGGGGTGTGGTGTGTACTTCCACACAAGCTCAGCCTGCCCCCACCCCCTCTTCCCACCAACAACTTTCCCCTCACTTGCTGTGTCCCCAGGTTCCCAGCATGACCAGCCCTCAGGGGACAAGCTCAAGCAGGAACAGCCCCAAACTCCAGTGACAGTATATCCAGGGGACACCTCTCCCCAGCGTGCAGTGTATTTAGGGACTATGCTGCAGCCAGCAGGGGCCACATTCCTCACCATAAAAGCTGGGCATGAGCTGTACTCCAGAAGGGCCACTCAAGAGACCAGGGGAGGGCTCCTGGGCAGGACTGTGTGGTCTCCACCCAGACAGATGCCAGCCAGCCCTGACATGAATGAATCCACAACTTGTTTAATGACAGTGACACTGCATTACAAGGGAACAAGGCTCATCTGTCCTGCAGGGCACCCGCCCACTTACCCCTGCAGCCCAGCCCCATCCAGAGTCACCAGAATCCCCTGCCAAAAAGACAATGTCTCACTCTCTCCTGCATTTGGACCTGAAGTGGTGCAGTGGTTCTGAGGCTAAGGGGAGGGTCCTACAAAGGCCCACCTGGCTCCCATGCTCAGAGCTGACCAGGGCCTGCTAGCTAATGGTAGCATTTGGGCTCTCTGGCAACCACATGGGGCTGCGTAAGGAAGGGGTAAAGGTGGGATATGTTTTCTCATTAAAAAATAAAACAAAAATACTCTGAAACAGTAAGACCTGGACCAACTAAAACATACACTTCTATTTATACACTGTGTCTGTGGCAGGAGAGGGCCAGCTGGACACATGTGGAGATGGATGCCAGTCTGTCTGGCAAGTGTAGCGGACCCACCTTCCTCTAAATAAGCAGGCTTTGGACCAGTGACCTGGTCTCACCAAGAGCAGTGGACAGGTGGGGGTGGGGTACAGTGCCTAGCAGGCACAGTCCCTCCCCATCTAGCGTCAAACAAAAACACAAAGATCCAAAGCAAAGTCACAAATACATATATACACATGCACACACCTGGGGTAGAGGGACCAGGAGCCAGGGGCCAGTGGACTCTGCACGGCCCACCCCCCCAGCCGGCTCCACCCTCTCTATATGTCCTCATCAACAGGGGAGGGGACAGTGGCATGAAAGGGAACTACTCAGGCCACCACACTCCGGCCTCACCCCTGCCTGCTGCCAGGGACATAAGAACATGAGGCAGTATCTGAGGAGCAGATGTTAGGAAAAGCACAAGAAACTTCTGGAAGGACCGAGGGCCTCCCCTCCCCACCAAAGTGGTAGGTGCAGATGGACAGAACCGCCCAAGCCAGGCTGAGGACAGTGAGGCACCTGTAGGACACATGATGCTGCCCCTTGGTCACTTGAACCTTGCAGCCTTCATGGGATCTCAGCCACCCACAGCACAGGAAGACTCGAGTTCTGCTTGGGGAAGGACAGTGGACCCACTGGTGACACAACAAGGGCTCAGTCCCTAACCAGTGCAGCAAGAGCAGATCCCTTCAGCTTTCCTTAGGTGACGAATCCCTCTGGAGAGGTTCTCCTGCAGCGTTGAGGGTAACAGCCCAGCCAGGATGCTCAGGCCCAACCTGAGGCCTGCTGCCCACAGGCACGGGCTCCATGCAGAACACTTCCACCACAGATGGCAGCAAAGACACCTTCAAACCAGGTGGGGATGGCCCCTTGAGTGACCTGCAGGCCATGTGGTTGACACAGAGGGCCATGTCTATAAAGAGGCTGGGGGTCTCAAGATCCCCCTTAGCACTGCCTTGCCAAGCCCTGGTATCCGGCTGTCTGTCCAAGGTGGATGTGGGCTAAGATGGCAGCAGCAAGCACGGGCTTCCAGGAAGAGCATGCAGCCCCGACCAGGAGATGAGAGTCACAGATGGATGCAGGCGAGGGTCCCAGGGGTGTCCATCCCGTTCTAGGCGTAAATAGTCCAACTGGGGCCATAGGGCCACCTGTGGTGGTTCTTGACCTTTCAGAGGGAGACGGAGCCCCGGACCACGGGCCCAACCCAAATACTGGTGGATGTGGTTCACAACCAGGTGTTTAATGAGACTGTTCAGGGTTCTTTGGGCCCAGCTCCCCGCCCACCCGGCCACCTTCCTCTGGGGTTGTGTGCTGGGGGTCAGGGGCAGGGTCCATGCAAGCTGAGGACAGTTGGGGGTCTTCTGACCCTGGACGACTGGTACGGTGTGGTCCCGCCCAGCGGGTTTACCGGATCCTGGTGAAGAGGTTGAGGACAGACACAGACTCCTGCAGACACACAGGAGGGATGGGCTGAGCCACAGCCCCCAGGAAGAAGGACTACCTTGAGGGAAACCGAAGCTGTGGGCCTAATCCAAAGGGGATGGCTGGGAATCACCATCCCAGCCCTAGCCTGATCTGCTCCCTGGGTGCCCCCTGTAGGTGAGCTGGGTTGTGAGGTGAGGGGGCACGGAGGTGGGAGGGACTCCCAGGGACAGGAATGCTTGAGAGCACTAGGTGGCGGGTAGAGACAGTCTCTGGAGTGTGGGGAGTGTGTGGCATTGTGATACCGACCCACTTTACCTTTGTTGAACGAGTTTTACTAAAGACATTCCAGAACCTCAGGGTCTCGTCTCCAGCACCAGTGACTATGGCCTCCCCATCAGGGGACATTGCCTGTGGACAGGAAAGGACTGATGCTGCAAGTGGGCTCCAACCCAGGCCAAACTGGCAAAACCCGAGGTTGAAGCATTTTCCCTAAGACCCAAAGGACATGCCCCTGTGTGGAGGGATGATCAACTCTGCACAAATGTGCAAAGGGTAAATGTGCACAGACTACTTAGATTCACTGATGAAAACACATAACATTTTTCTCTGGGAAGAAAAAAGTCTTTTTTTTTTTTAAGAGACAGAGTCTCACTCTGTTGCCCTTGGTAGAATACTGTGGCATCACAGCTCACAGTAACCTCCAGCTCTTGGGCTTAGGTGATTCTCTTGCCTCAGTGTCCCTAGTAGCTGGGACTACAGGTGCCCACCACAATGCCCAGTTATTTTTTTGTTGCAGTTTGGCCGGGGCCAGGTTTGAATCTGCCACACTCGTTATATGGGGCCGGTGCCCTACTCACTGAGCCATAGCCACCGCCCAAGAAAAAAAGGCTTGAAGAGAGACAGGGCATTTGGGAAGAGGGCTGCCCCTTTGATCCTTCCCAGCCATACGCAAAGTGTTTTTTGTGAGATAGCCATACAGGTTTTGGCTTTTTTCTCATCTCTTTTGCTGAAAAATAAAAAATAAAAAAAGGTGAGATTATTAAGAAGGGCAAAGCCCCTGACGTTGGAGGGCTGGGGACATTTGGTAAAGCACATTCAAAATGACAACAAAACTAGGCCAGGTGTGGTGGCTCATGCCTGTAATCTTAACACTCTGGGAGGCCAAGGTGGGCGTATCGCTTAAGGCCACAAGTTCAAGACCAGCCTGAGTAAGAGCAAGACCCAGTCTCCATTATAAATAGAGAAATTAGCCAGGCGTGGTGCCTGCAGTTCCAGCTACTTGTGAGCCTGAGGTGAGAGAATCATTTGAGCCCAAGAATTCAAAGCTGCAGACAATGCCCCTGTACTCTAGCCCAGGTGACAGAGTGAGACTCAGTCTCAAAAAAAAAAAAGAGGGCAGCACCTATGGCTCAATGGAGTAGGGCGCCTGCCCCATATGCCAAAGGTGGTGGGTTCAAACCCAACCCCGGCCAAAAAAAAAAATGGTTAAGATGGGTAACTGTGTGGGAAAAAAAAGAGAGAGAAAATGGGCCGGGCATGGTGGCTCATACCTATAATACTAGCACTCTGGGAGCTAAGATGGAGAGATTGCTTGAGCTCAGGAATTTGAGAGTAATCTGAATAAAAGTGAGACCCTGTCTCTAAAAATAGCCATGAGTTGTAGTGGGTGCCTATAGTCCCAGCTACTGGGGAGGTTGAGGCAGCAGGATCACTTGAGGCAAAGAATTTGAGGTTTTTGTGAGCTATGACGCCACAGCACTCTACCTAGGGCATGGAGTGAGACTGTCTCAAAAAAAAAAAAAAAAAAAAAGAGAGAAAATGAAAATGGTGATAAAATCAACATGTGCAACACAACCAGCCAATCTACTGCTGGTTCCAAACACCCACACTGGACCCGGTGCAATTTATCCCATGGAAGGAGGTGCTTGGGGCTTTTCCATGCTGCCTGCCCCATATGCATACTTACCAGGTAGAGGACGCGGTAGGAGTGCCCAGTCAGCTTGGCCACCTGGGTTAGGGAAGGGTACTTCCAGACGAGGATCTGGTTCTGTGAATACCCGTGTGTGCTCACCTGGGCAGGCAGAAGGGACAGGTGGTTGGGCCAAGATGGGATTCCCCTCTGCCTCATGTATCCATACGAGCACACATGAGAACTCAGAGACACTCACCGGAGCCTAGGAGTAGCAGGACACTCTAGTTCTGCCCCCTGGGCTAACCTGGGTATGGAGAGTTTTGGAAGGCAGGGGGGTGCCCTTCCCCCACTACAGCACCTGCACGCCCTTCCTCTGAACCACCCACAAGCCCCCTTCCAGCCTGTCCTGGTGATGGCACCAGGCCTGGGGCACCAGGAGTAGGACAGGGTGCCCAACAGATGTCTGGGTTCTTCCTCCCCCTATCCCTCAGCAGAGGCAGCTATGGAAGACTCCACCAACTTGTCCTCACTGAGCTGTCACCTATGGATGTAGCTGGAATGTTGTTCAGAGATCTGTGCCCATACCACGTGAAGCCCCGATGGGACCAAAGTCTGGGTCCCGCACAACTTTCTGCCTTCCTGGCTAGCCTCCTCCACCTTGTCCCTTACTGAGCCACGCTAACACTTCCCCGGAGAATGGCTCTTAGGTGCCAAGTAGGAAATACAGGCATCCAGGACTGATGTGGCACCAGTGTGACACCCCTACTCACCAGCTCGTTGGCATGCTTAGACCAGGCGAGGTTGCACACCTGGGAGCCTGTGTCAATGCATTGTAGCGGCTGCCCTGTGAGTGTGTTCCAGAAGCGGATGCAGCGATCAGCTGTGCCGCCACCGGACGCCAGAAGGCCATGCTGGTGTGGAGACCAGGCAATGGCCTTCACGGCCGCCAGGTGCTCTGTGTACTGCTGCACGGGACTGAGGCTTGAGTGGTTCCAGACCAGCAGCTAGGGGACAGGGATTGTGAGGCAGAGGATGCTCCTAGCCCCTGAGCAGCCTCAGCTCTACAGGCGGGGCCCGCAGTGAGGAAGAACCGCTTTCACACTACCCACCCCCACCTGTCTCACCTTGAGCCCCTCCCAAGCCTCCCTTGAGAACCCCTTGGGGTACACCCTTGTCACTCTGTGTAATCCTGCAGAATTGACCCAGAAGGAGGGATAAGCCCAAGGCCACATGAGCACAGCCAGGCTGACCCACTGCAGAACCTCCTCACCCCAGTCACCGGTGCTGCCAGCATGAGCAGCACAGTCCACAGGGCACAGCACCTGGGGAAGGGGAAGCCCAGGCTTTGGACGGGGCAATAGTACACCTGGGGTGCCTACCTTGTTGTCGTTGCCCCCCGAAGCGAGGAGCTGGTGGTCTGTAGACCACTTAAGGCCGCACACCTCCTGCCGGTGGCCCTGTAGCCGCCGCTCTGACTGCAGGGGTGGGGTGCGGATGTCCCTCTGTAGGATCATGCGGTCACGACTCCCAGAGGAGAGCTGGTCAGCATTCCAGGCCAGTGCCCCTGGGGGACAGACAGAAAGCAGCTGAGCCTGGGGCCTGGCCTCAGGAGCTGGGCCCAGAGGGGAGGGCATCCACCCACAGGACCTGGGTCTCCTCACCCACACGTGCTGTGTGGCCTTCCAACATGGACAGTTTCTTCCCCGCAGCTGCATCCCAGATCTGTACAAAGCCCTTGTGTGTGCCGACTGCCACCAGGTTCCCCTAGGACCAAAGGAATGGGTGTCAGGCCCCGATATCCGGTACCCGGCGTCACCCTCAAATCTGTCCTTGGTCACCCTCAAATCTGTCCTCACCAGGGCTTCAGGGTAGTTTCTCTAAAAAATAATCTTTTTTTTTTTTGTTTGTTTGTAGTGACAGACTCTCACTTTATCGCCCTTGGTAGAGTGCTGTGGTATCACACAGCTCACAGCAACCTCCAACTCCTGGGCTTCAGGCGATTCTCTTGCCTCAGCCTCCCGAGTAGCTGGAACTACAGGCGCCAGCCACAACGCCCGGCTATTTTTCTATTTTTGCAGTTTGGTTGAGGCCGGGTTTGAACCCGCCGCCTTTGATATATGGGGCTGGCGCCCTACTCGATGAGTCACAGATGCCGCCCCCCCTCTTTTTTGAGAGAGAGTCTCACTCAGTCACTCTGGGGTTGAGTACCGTGAGGTTATAGTTCACAACCACCTCAAACTCTTGGGCTCAAGCAAGCCTCTTGCCCGTCTAACCCTTCCCAAGTAGCTGGGACTACAGGCAGCCACTACAACAACACTTGGCTAGGTTTTAGAGATGGGGTCTCATACTTATTCAGGCTCAAGGAGTTTGGTCTCAAACTCCTGAGCTCAAGCAGTCCACCCACCTTGGCCTCCCAGAGTGCTAGGATTACAGTCATGAGCCACCTCACCCTGCCTTCTAAAAAATCTTCAATACGCATGCTGTGGATGAAGCTTAAAACCCTCATCAGGCCTTTCTGAGGTGAAGGGCATGCCCCAGGGCATGTGGTGTATGGGGCTGTCCAAGTACAGTTAACACACCCAAGGCCTGTACACTTGTACCGTGGATGTTTCACAAAGAAGAAAGAAGAAAAACTGCAAACACTTAACAGATGCTGTAGAGCTAGGGGCAGAGTGTGCAACTGCTGCCATCAACTTTGAAGGTACCACAAATAAGAAGGAATGAATGGATGGTGAGGATGGAATAGTGAGGGTTAAGCACTAAGAACAGTTCTGGTGGAGGGCATGGACTTTCACTGGAACATCCTGTCCACTCTACTTGTACATCCTCATAATACCAAGTAAAACCTAGCGTCCTCAAGTGAAACTGGAATTGCCAAGGAGCTAAAACTGCAGCTAAACAAATCAAATCCCAGGGGTGGGGTTTGCTTCTAGGCTATCCTGAAGCCTGAGGAGTTGGAAGGCCTGCCCTCCTCACTGTAACCCTCTCTTCCAGCAGTAAGCCAAGGTTAGGGAAAGTTGGGGCACAGGCCTGTGCTTGGATACTGGAGCAACAGGCCATGCTCTGTAGCTCTAAGGCCTCCTAGCACTGCCTGGCAGGGGGTCAAGCTGTGTGGACTCACCCGCTCAGACCAGCCCACGGAGGTCACTGAGTCCCCTTCCACAGAGAGGTCGCAGAGCCGGGTCACCTGGGGGCAGAGGTGAGTGTGAGCTTACACTCTACCACTGGTCCTTCAAGGTCCCAAACCATCCAACCATCTGTCCATCTCTGTTCATTCACTCACTTACTGCCCGAAGCCTGTGGGGGTTCCCAGGGGGTGTTAGTACAGGGGACTGGGGGAGGTCAGCACAGGGCTGAGCCAGGGAATCCAGTTGCCAGAGCAGGGTAGGATGGGTCCTAGGAGGGGACATTCAGGAGATGAGGGTATAGCCCAGAGGGTGATGGAAGCTGCAGTAGGTACGGACCACAGACTGCTGAAGGGATGGGCAAAACAGTGGCCATCTCTCTGCAAGCCCTCTGTGCTTTTCTTTTCTTTTTTTGAGACAGAGTCTTACTTTGTCATCCTTGGTAGAGTGCCATGGTGTCACAGTTCACAGCAACCTCAAACTCTTAGGCTTAAGCGATTCTCTTGCCTCAGCCTCCCAAGTAGTTGGGACTACAGGTGCCCACCACAATGCCCAGCTGTTTTTTGTTGTTGTTGTAGTTGTCATTGTTGTGTGGTGGGTCCGGGCCAGGTTCGAACCCACCAGCCCTGGTGTTGCTGAGCTACAGGTGCTGAGCCTGCATGCTTTTCTTTTGAGACCATTTGTGCAATTTGATCCAGAGAACACCCCATCCCATGGGCGATGCCTGCTGCTGCCATCCACCAACAGCCAGGAGACTAGCAGGCTCCTTGTGGCCACTCCAGGAGAGCAACCACTTCACGGTCATCATGTCATAGTGGCCCTAAGGCCAGGATACCCATTGCCCTCTTCTAGAGGAGCTGTGTAGGATATGGAGACGCTCTGCTCACACCTGCTATCTCGCCCTGGAGACCCCAGGGACAAAGTGGGCAGGAAAAGCTAACAAGCAGCTTCCCTGGTTCTGTCCCACAGTGACACCAATGCATTCCACACAGGTCCCAGAGCAGAGGAACACCCACAGCCTGTGCTCAAGCCACCTACCTGGCTGGTGCATGCGCTCCACAGGTACACGCAGGTCCCCAGCCCTACACTGAGCACATTGAGGGATGACCAGTCCACCAGGTTCAGATAGAAGTCGTCCTGCAGCTCGGGTGCATCCAGGACCTTGAAGGGGATCTTGGAGATCTTGCGGGTGGGTTTCCGGGGAGACCGGAGCAACTTCTGACTGCAGAGATGGCGATGCAGCATCCGTCAGCCAACTTGTCAGTCACTTTTTGGCAAATGTACAGAAAACATTTCCTCCCCTGCTGTCCCCACCCCACTCTGAGGCCAATACTGCTGGGCCACAGCATGTCCTCAGTAAGAGGTTCCTCTGGGACCCTCTGGACCTGGTGTACACCTCTTTTCTAACTATGATTCCCTGGGGACCTGGGCCTCCCAAGTTGGGGGGGGTGGACACGACACCTCTGGGCCAAACTCTCCTGGCCTGGATCAGCCCCGCCTTGCCTGTCACTGCAGGGATCTACTGCTGAGGCTTGGACTCACCTCTTGTTGCTGACAGGAGACAGGGAATATGGTGACACGTCGTTACCATCATCAGGGCTCGAACGCTTGGTGCTGAGGGAATACTGGGGTGGGGGGATATGCAGGCAAAGCAGGTGCTATAACCCCGGAACCTGAGCATCCTGTGCCCCTGCTACAGGCAATGGGAAACAGAGTGCACACCGGCCACCCCTCCAGCCCACAGGAGCTAAGGGAATCACTGAAGCTTCGGAGGAGGAACACTGGGTAGGGAGGAGCACACCAGGCTTCAATTTGGGGTGTCTGCCCTGCAGGGACTACAAACACCAGGACCTTCTGCCCTGCCCTATAAGACTCCAGCCCCTTAGCCTGCTCTTAAGGGGCTCAAGTTGTGCCATCTGACTCTGCCCTCTGGCTCCCTGACCACCTCAGGCAGGCAGGAAGTACTATGTGGGAGTATGTGCCTCCACCAAGGCTGGGCCCGGCCTGTTCCTGCAGACACCCTCAGCTGTGTGTCTGAGCATGTTGCCTCCCCAGCTGGGGCCCTCATGACCCCTGGTACTTGGGACCCAACACAACACTGCTGTGGGGAGAAGGAACCTGAAAGGCTGAGCCTAGATCCTTCCTGTACCCCCGGCTCTTGGCTTGCTCACTGGGCTTCAGGCATCAGAGGATGAGACCCCTGCCCTAGCCAACAAGGAGGAGGCATCTCAGGTGGGGGCTGGAGCTGTGGCCGGGGGCAGTGCTCCTGATGAGTCTCTGGGGCCTGGGACCCAGACTGGAAGAAGCAGAACTGGGAGGCCATAGCAAAGGGGATGTGGGCTCTGGGCCCAACGGGGTAGGCAGGATGAGTGGGCAGTGAGCTCACCGTGAAGAGGCCCTTCTTCTCAGGCGTGGAAGGTTGCAGCCTGCGGTCCTCGGTCTGTGGGTCCTGCACTTTTTCGATGCCAGCTCCCAGAAGCTCGTTCTTGAGCAGGGCAGAGTAGGCCAGGCCATCTGTGGGCACCAAGCACAGTAAGGCAGGGTGGGGGTGGCACGGGGACCTGCAGGGACCAGGTGGGCTCTGACTCCTAACCTTTGCCATTGTCGGAGGTAGCATCCTTGGCCTTCCGGTTTTGGCTCGGTGATTTCTCGTTCTCCTGTAGGGAGGAGGGGAAAGGGTGGGAGAGGGCTCTATACCTGCTATCCCTGGCCCCAGTGTCCCACCTCTCCCTGAGGCACCCTCACATTGATCCTGTGGAAGTTCACGCTCCAGTTGGCCCCGGCTCTCGAAGGGATGAAGCGGTCTCCGTGCTTGCTGGGAGATGACACTGGGGAGTTGGCGGGTGTCAGGGTTCGCCGCATCTCTGTAACCTAAAACGATAGTGGGAGGGGCTCACTTTCAGTCCTCAGAGCCCCCCAGAGGAGATCTCCAAGGCTAGGCTATCCTGTGTGTGTGGCTTTGATCTTAAAAACCTGAAGGACACAGATGAAGCATTCTGGTCAGGTGCTAGAAGCCTCCTGGAGGAGCCAGGCTGTGGGTGGTTGCATCCCTCCAACTCTGGGGCTAGAAGAACAGAGCAGAGGTGTGGGATGGGGGCCAGGGGCGGGAAGAGGCAGGAATAGGAGGCTGTGGGGAAGGAAATACAGCCCAGGAGCAGGGCTAGAGGAGACTTGACTGTCCTCCCAGAGCTGTCAGGATGCCACATGGCTTTGTAATTTCTAAATCATCATAGACAGAAGTGCTGACAGTATGGGACACAGAGCATTTCCTGCTGGAACCCCCAGAAGTTTGCTGCCCTTCACATGAGTATATTCCTGCCTACTACCGTCCCACTTGAACCAGGTCCACAGCTGTCATCAAGCCCTCCCACCCCATTCCATCATCCCATGAAGTCTTTTTTCTCTAGAAGGGATCTGCTGTGAGCTGGTGTCCCACAGGACATGCTGGTGTCCTAAGCCCCACTACCTGGGAATGAAACCTTATCTGGACACAGGCTCCTTGCAGGTGTAATCACAGTCAAGTTCACTGGTGTAAGAGAATGGAAATAGGGACAGAGACAGGAATATGGTCATGGAAAAGAGGCAAAGACGGCCATAGCCAAGGGATGCCTGGAGCCCCCAGAGGTTGGGGAAGGCCTGAAGGACCTCTCCGGATGCCTCTGGAGGGGGTGAGGCCCTGTGCACTCTAATCTCAGACGTCTAGCCCCAGGCCTGCACCCAATGGACACATGGCTGCTGTTCAAGCTGCCTATTCTGGGGCCTCTGTAAGGCAGACAAGGAAACAAATACAGGCTCCATGCTGGGGTCACCTCACACCTGTCATCACGTCTTTGTGCCACATACACACACACCAGTTTTGGACACTCTTCAGCCTCTCTTGTGACAATGCTGACACGTGAAAGGTTTTAGCCCCAGGTTCACAATTCTTGAGCCCATCACCTACTGGCTTTCCTAGGACTCATTCAGCCCTGACAGTCCTGGGAACAGGCTGGAGCTCCTCACAGATGGGGTGTGGAGGTTGGCTAGCTCCCCCAGTCCCCAAATGGGGGATGGCACCTAATGGGCCCCAGGACTCTAGCAGGAGAATGGGCACATGGAACCACTGGCCACCCAGGCCCAGGGAAACACAGAAGTGAGGGCACAACTACTCACACAGGGCATTGTGTTCTCATTCTGGATGACGATCTGGCGTAGCAGGCGCCGCTCGTAGTCCTGGTCCATAATGAGGCAAGGCACCGCCACGGGGTCAGCCTGTGGGAGGGGGGAAGTGGGAGGGTCAGCAAGGCAAGGGAGCAGGACAGGCAGCTACAACCCTGGGGCGTTAGAAACCAGAGTGGCTCAGAGCAAGCACTGACTGGGCCCCTCCGCCTTCCTTGTGAGGGGCCTCCTGCAGCCTCTTCACCTCATCCTAGGTCACCTGGGTCCCTCCTCACTGCCTGTTGTAGAACCTTCCAGCCCATAGAGCTCCCACCCCATCTGCCTACCTGTGAAGGGAAGGACCCTTTCTGCTCTGGGGTTTGGAAGGGAGGCAAGGGGGTGAGTTGGTGGCAAGAGTCAAGGTGGTTTCAGCAAGGACTCCTCCCCGATGCATGGGCAGCCTTGACATCCTGATGGGCCAAACCACAATTCATGGGCCCCACATGCACGCATGTAAATGGGGGAGCAATGAGCCTTTGCTCCACAGGAGCTCGCGTAGAGAGGATTCTGCTCCAGCTCCCAGCAGCCACGTAGGGTCTGGAGCCAGGCTGGACTAGGTCACAGCTCAAGCAAGTTGCACTTGGGTAAGGGGAAGAAATGTCATGGGGCCCTTAAGCTTGGCTCAAGCCAGGAAGACCTCTCTGAGGAGGTGGTGTTTAAGTTGAGACTTGAAGACAAGTAGTGGTAAGGAGGCTAGCAAAGCACATTTCAGAGAAGAGAAGATCTGTACAGCCTAGAGTAGAAAGGGGCTTGGCCCATTCCAGGTGAGAGCTTCCCAGGTACACAGAGAAAGTGGCCAAGATAGAGACTCGTTACCTCTTTATATCAGGGCTCTGCAAACTACAGCCCACAGCCAAAAATCGCCTATTTTTGCAAATAAGGTTTTGGGTTTTGTTTTTGTTTTTTTTTTTGAGACAGTCTTTACTTTGTCACCTTTGGTAGAGTGGCTTCATAGCTCATAGCAACTTCAAACTCTTGGGCTCAAGCAATTCTCTTGCCTCACCCTCCCAAGTAGCTGGGACTACAGGTACCCACTACATCGCCCAGCTGTTTTTAGAGACAGGGTCTCGTTCTTGCTCAGGCTGGTCTTGAACCCGTGAGCTCAAGCAATCCACCCACCTCGGCCTCCCAGAGTGCTAGGATAACAGGTGTGAGCCACCATGCCCAGCCTTAGGTTTTTTGTTGTTTTTTTTTTTTTGTAGAGACAGAGTCTCACTTTATCGCCCTCGGTAGAGTGCTGTGGCTTCACACGGCTCACAGCAACCTCCAACTCCTGGGCTTAGGCCATTCTCTTGCCTCAGCCTCCTGAGTAGCTGGGACTACAGGCACCAGCCACAACGCCTGGCTATTTTTGTTTTGCAGTTCGGCTGAGGCAGGGTTTGAACCCGCCACCTTCAGTATATGGGCCCGGCGCCCTACTCGGTGAGCCACAGGCACTGCCCAGGCTTGGTTTTTTTTTTTTGAAACAGAGCCTCAAGCTGTCACCCTGGATAGAGTGCCGTGACATCATAGCTCACAGCAACCTCCAATTCCTGGGCTCAAGCGAGTCTCCTGCCTCCGCCTCCCAAGTAGCTGGGACTACAGGCACCCGCCACAACGCCCAGCCATTTTGGTTACAGTTGTTGTTGTTTGGCGGGCCCGGGCTGGATTCGAACCCGCCAGCTCAGGTGTATGTGGCTGGCTCCTTAGCTGCTTGAGTCATAGGCGCTAAGCCGAGGTTTTTGTTCTTTTAAGAGATAAGGTCTTGCTCCGTCACCCAGGCTAGAGTGCAGTGGTGTTATAGCTCACCATAGCCTCCAGTTCATGGGTGATCCTCTCACCTCAGCCTCCTA
The DNA here is from genome assembly GCA_963574655.1 of Perodicticus potto. Lineage (NCBI taxonomy): Eukaryota > Metazoa > Chordata > Mammalia > Primates > Lorisidae > Perodicticus > Perodicticus potto. The sequence goes on along the minus strand of CAUYRH010172365.1, from coordinate 714 downwards.
AAGAGCTGAGACTACAGATACCACCACGCCAGTCTGATCACCACACACTTGTACCTTGTGGTTTACACACTGTCCACGGAAGGGGTCGTACTACAAGACAGAGCTGTCAACAGAGCCCGCCTGGCCCTTACATTAAAGGCCTGCAAGCCCTGTGTGACCTGAAGGGCCCCTTCAGAGATAGATGGGTTCGAGTGAAGCAAGACTTTTCAGCACAGAGCCTGGCACAGAGGGAGCATGGAAAACTACAGCTGGTCCTCATCCTGCCTGTCTGCTGCCTTGGGTGGCTCCCAGTAACCCAATGGCATTAAAGGCCCTCAACACCAGGCCAGTTCCAGGCTCTGAGCCTCCACCCATGTGGGCACCCAGAATTGGTAACTGACCAACAAAAGTAGTTTACCAATTCCCACTAGCAGTATGGTAAAGTCCAAAAGTCCACATGTCCCTTAAAACAATGTGGTAAAATATGTAACAAAGTTTACCATTTTAACCACTTTTTTTTTTTTTTTTTTTTGCCCGGGCTAGATTTGAACCCACCACCTCTGGCACATGGGGCCGGCGCCCTAATCCTTTGAGCCACAGGCGCCATTCTTTTTTTTTTTGAGACAGAGTCTCAAGCTGTCACCCTGGATAGAGTGCTGTGGCATCACAGCTCACAGCAACCTCCAATTCTTGGGCTCAAGCGAGTCTCCTGCCTCCGCCTCCCAAGTAGCTGGG
>CAUYRH010172363.1:0-24882 GCA_963574655.1 Perodicticus potto | reverse complement strand
ATGGAAAAACGTACCATGCTCATGGCTAGGAAGAATCAACATTGTTAAAATGTCCATACTATCCAAAGCAATATACAATTTTAATTCAATTCCTATTAAAGCTCTATTGTCATATTTTAAAGACCTCGAAAAAATAATACTTCATTTTATGTGGAATCAGGAAAAACCTCGAATAGCCAAGACATTACTTAGAAGTAAAAACAAAGCAGAAGGAATCATGCTTCCAGACCTGAGACTGTACTATAAATTGGTAGTGATCAAAACAACATGGTACTTGCCCCAAAACAGCGAGGTAGATGTATGGAACAAATAGAGAACCAAGAGCTGAACCCAGCTACTTACTGCTATTTGATCTTCGACAGGCCAATCAAAAAGATTCAAATGGTGCTGGGTTAACTTCCTGGAGACCTGTAGAAGACTGAAACTCAATCCACACCTTTCACCATTAACTAAGATAGATTCTCACTGGATTAAATATTTAAACTTAAGACATGAAAGAATAAAAATGCTAGAAGAAGGTGCAGGGAAAACTCTTGAAGGAATTGGTGAATATCTTTTGAGGAGGACTCCCCAGGCAATTGAAGCAGTATCAAAAATACACTACTGGGACCTGATCAAACTGAAAAGCTTCTGCATGGCGAAGAACAGAGTAAGTATAGCAAGCAGACAACCCTCAGAGTGGGTGAAAATATTTGCAAGTTATGCCTCCGAATAAGGTTTAATAACCAGAATACACAGAAAACTCAAATGTATTTGCAAGAAAAGAACAAGTGATCCCATCTCAGGGTGGGCAAAAGACTTGATAAGAAACTTCTCCAAAGAAGACAGGTGCATGGCCTACAAATACATGAAAAAATGTTCATCATCCTTAATCATCAGAGAAATGCATATCAAAACTACTTTGAGATGTCATCTAACTCCAGTAAAATTAGCCCACAAAATGAAATCCCCAAACCAGAGATGCTGGCGTGGATGTGGAGAAAGGGGAACACTTCTACATTGCTGGTGGGAGTGCAAAGTAATACGGTCCTTTTGGAAGGATGTTTGGAGAATACTTAGAGATCTAAAAATAGAACTGCCCTTTGATCCTATAATTCCTTTACTAGGTATATACCCAGAAGACCAAAATCCAAATTATAACAAAGATATCTATACCAGAATGTTTATTGCAGCCCAGTTCATAATTGCTAAGTCATGGAAGAAGCCCAAGTGCCCATCGACCCACGAATGGATTAATAAATTGTGGTACATGTATACCATGCAATACTATGCAGCCTTAAAGAAAAACGGAGACTTTACGTCTTTCATGTATACATGGATGGAGCTGGAACATATTCTTCTTAGCAAAGTATCTCAAGAATGGAAGAAAAAGTATTCAATGTACTCAGCCCTACTATGAAGCTAATTTATAGCTTTCATATGAAGGCTATAACCCAATTATAGCACAAGAATATGGGGAAAGGTATACGGGAGGGGAGGGGAGGGGGGAGGATGGGTGGAGGAAGGGTAATTGGTGGGATCACACCTACAGTGCATCTTAGAAGGGTATAGATGAAACTTACTAAATGCAGAATACAAATGTCTTTGTACAATAACTAGGAAAGTGCCATGAAGGCTATGTTAGACAGTTTGATGAAAATGTTTCAAATTGAATATGAAGCCAGAACATTGTACCCCACAATTGTACTAATGTACACAGCTATGATTTAATAAAAAACTAAACTATGAGAATAAAAAAAAAAGAATAAACTACATCACCAGAAGAAAGAATCTCAGAGCATGAAGATAACTCTTTTGAATTAACTAATTCAGAAATAAAGAACAGAAAATAAATGGGAATGAATAAAGCCTACAAGAAATATTGTATTATGTGAAATGGTCAAATAAAAAAAACATAGGCATCCCTGACGGTAAAGAAGAAAATGTATAAGGCCTGGAAAACCTATTTGAGGAAATAACTGAGAGATCTTCTCTGGTCTTCCTACAGATTTAGATATCCAGATACTAGAAGATCAAGGAACACCTGGGAGATTCATTACAAAGGGACAATCATCAATACACACAGTTATCAGATTGGCCAAAGGGAACACAAAGGAGGAACTCTTGTGAGCTGTGTGGGTAAAACAGCAAGCAACTTACAAAGGAAAAGTCATCAGGCTAACTGCAGACTTTTCAACTGTTACTCTACAATCCAGAAGGGATTGGGGTCCCATCTTCTGTCTTCTTAAATAGAACAACTACCAGTGTATCATTTGGTATCATAAACTTAAGTTTAACATATGAAGGAGAAATAAAGACTTTTCCAGACAAGCAAAAACTAAGGGTATTTGTCAAGAACAGACCTTCCCTTCAAGAAATACTCAAACCACCTTATGTATGGATCAACACAATAGACATCCACCAGAGTAAACTATCACAAATTAAGATAGAAATCAAAAGATTCCTCAAACTGAATGACAGAGGGGACACAAGCTTCTAAAATCTGTGGGAATCAGCAAAAGCCACACAAATGCCTACACCAGAAAGACAGAAAGATCACAAATTAACAATCTAATGACACATTTTAAGGAATAGAAAAGGAAGAACATACCATTTGTAAAGCCAGCAGAGGAAAATAAATAAGGTCAGAGCAGAACTAAATGAAAAGAAAAAGAAACAAAAAAATAGAAAGGATCAATGAAATAGAAAGTTGGTTCTTTGAGAAGATAAATGAAATTTATGTACCTCTTGCTACATTAAGCAGGAATAGAAAAGACTCAAATAAGCTCAGTCAGAAATGACAAAGGAGATATTGTAACTGATATCCCAGAAATGCAAAATTTCATGTGTTAAAAATATGAAAATATATATGCACATAAATTTGAAAATACAAAGAAAATGAAAAAAATCCTAGAAACATGCAACCTTTCAAAACTCAATCAGGAAGAAATAGAACTCCTGAACAGACAAGTATTGAACAATGAGATTGAAGCAGTAATAACAAATATATCAATAAATAAAAGCCCTAGACCAGATGGATTCACATCTGAATTTTACAAGACCAACAAGGAGAAGCTGGTACCCCTACCTCAGAAATTATTCCATAACATCGATGAAGAGGGAATCCTCCTGAACTCATTCTATGAAGCATCACTTTGATACCAAAGCCAGGAAAAGACACAACAAAAAAATGAAAACTACAGAGAAATATCCCTTAAGAATTTTGATGCAAAAATTCTCCATAAAATACTAGCAAATCAATTTCAACAGTGCATCACAAAAATAATTCACTATTACCAAGTAGGTTTTATCTGAGTGCTGCAAGAATGGTTCATCATCCATGAATACAGAAATGTGGTCACAACATAGAGAGAAGCAAAAGGACAGATCATGTGATCACCTCAATAGGCGCAGAAAGAGCATTTGACAATTCAGCATCTTTTCATAATAAAAACCCTCAACAAACTGGGTATATAAAGAATATATCTCAAGGTTATAAAAGCCAAATTTGACAAACCTATAGCCAACATAATACTTCATGGGAAAAGGTGAAAGCATTCCCACTAAGAACTGGAACAAGAAAGACTGCCCACTGTCACCACTTCTATTCAACATAGTGTCAAAAGTCTTAGCCAGAGCAGTTAGGCAAGAGAAATATATAATGTATATCCAAATTGGGAAAAAAGAGGCAAAATTCTTATTTTTTGCTCACAATATGATCTTATATTTGGTAACCCCCAAAGACTCCACTAAGAGACTTCCAGAATTGGTAAATAAATTCAGCAAGTCTCAGGTTATGAAATCAGCATACAGAAATAAGTAGCATTCCTATACACTAATAACAGTCAAGATGAGAGTCAAATTAAAGATTCAATATCATTAACATTAGTTACAAAGAAAATAATGTACCTAGAATGATCTCTATAATAAGAACTACAAAACACTGAGGAAAGAAATGGCTGACGACTCAAGCAAATGGAAAAATATGTCTTGCTCATAGATTGGTGGAATTGTTGTTAGAATGTCCGTACTACTCAAGGTGATTTGCAGATTCAATGCAATTCCCATCAAAATACAAAGTCATATTTCACAGATCCAGAAAAAATAATTACATGCTTTGTTTGGAACCAGAAAAAGCCTGAATAACCAAAGCAATCTTAAGCAAAAAAGAGTAAATCTGGAGACATGGCATTATAAGACTTGAACTATACTACAAGGCTATAGCAAACAAGCAAACAAACAAACAGTATGGTATTGGCACAATAATAGAGACATAGACCAATGGAACAGAACAGAGAACCCAGATATGAAACCATCAACATATACGCAACTGATCTTTGACATAGCAGACAACAATTACACTGGGTAAAAGACTCCCTATTCAATAAGTGGTGCTGGGAATATTGAACAACCACACGCAGAAGATTGTAACAGGATCCGTATCTCTTACCACTCGCAAAAATTAATTCAAGATAGATAAAAGATTTAAATGTAAGGCATGAAACCAAAAGAATTCTAGAAGAAAATATTTTTAAAAAACTCTTGTAGAAAGATATCTGCCTATGCCAAGAATTTATGATAAAAGTTCAATAGTAGTTACAGCAATAACAAAAATAGATAAATGAAACTTGATTAATTATATAGCTTCTGCACAGCCAAGGAAGTAATCAACAGACCAAATAGACAACCTACACAATGGGAGAAAATATTTGCAAGCTATCTATCCGATCAAGGGCTGATAACTAGAATCTATAAAAGAGCTCAAGTAAATCAGCACGGGAATAAACCAAACAACACCCTTAAAAAGTGGGCAAAAAACATGAACAGAAGATTTTCAAAATAAAATAGACAAATAGCCATTAAACATATGAAAAATTGCTCAATATCACTTGTTATCAAGGAAATGCAAATTAAAAACACAATGAGAGGCTTGGCGCCTGTGGCTCAACAGGCTAAGGCGCCAGCCACGTACACATGAGCTGGCGGGTTCGAATCCAGCCCAGCCTGCCAAACAAAAATGACAGCTGCAACCAAAAAATGGCCGGGCATTGTGGCGGGCGCCTATAGTCCCAGCTACTTGGGAGGCAGAGGCAGGAGACTCGCTTGAGCCCAGGAGGTGGAGGTTGCTGTGAGCTGTGAAGCCACAGCACTCTATCCAGGGTGACAGCTTGAGGCTATGTCTCAAAAAAAAACAAAACAAAAAACAAACAAAAAAACCACAATGAGATATCACCTTACCCAAGTTAGAATGGTTTTTATTAAAAATTCAAAAAACAATAGATTCTGGTGTGACTACAAAGATATATATATATACTGTTGGTGGGATTGCAAATTGGTACAACCTCTATAGAAAACAAATTCTTCAAAGAACTAAAAGTAGACCAATCATTTGATCCAGAAATCCCACTATTGGCTCTTTACTCAAGGAAAAATAAGTCATTTTATCAAAAAGACACATACATTCAAATGTTTATTGCAGCACCATTCACAGTTGCAGAGATGTGTAATCAACCCAAGTGCCCATCAATTCATGAGTGGATTAATAAAATGTGGTATATGTATACTGTGGAATACTACTAAGTTGTGAAGAAGAAAGAATTAAGGTCTTTTGCAGTAATTTGGATGGAACTGGAGACCATTATCCTAAGTGAAGTAGCTATAAAATGAAAAGTCAAACACAGTTTGTACTCACTATTAAACTGTAAATAACTACTGAGCACACATGCCCCCAGAGGGAAGTAAAACTCAGGGAAATAAAGCAGGAAGCAGGTGAAGGAAGAGATGGGGAAAACTTACCTAACTCATACAATGAACACTATCTGGGAGGTGGGCGCACTCATAACCCTTCCTCAAGCATAACAAAATTGATATATGTATGCAAAGACATTTATGCTTCCATAATATTTTGAAATAAAAAAAATAATAGAGGGGCAGCTGTGATGTTTTATGAGTTAAATTTATGGTGACAGAGAAAAACATCTAACATTTGCAAAATAGAGAGAAGAGAGCAGTTTAACTATGGTGTGTGTGTGTATGGAGGTGTGGTGGTGGGAGGTATATGTTGAAGAGGACAAGTAGTCCCCAACCTATAAATGTCATTTTCCAAATGTTTATTTACAAATCCTTTGTTTATAAATGACACATCCTATACATGATGGTTTGGTTTCTGGCTCACCCTAAAATATTGTATTTAATCTAATTAAGTATTGATCTATTCCAGTAACAGTGCTCTAGAGTCTGGGAGTAGACATTTAGGAAAGGTGTGGAGGATTCTGGGCTAGAAGTCAGAGAATAGAGGAAGTTGAGCTTTGTTGTTCTCCATCAACCTTTTCTTCACCCTTTTGTACATCTCATTTTCTCTATCTCTGTCCTTAAGAGAGAGTTTATTCCCCAAGGCCCCCTTCTGCTAATTTCCTTAAAATAGCACACTACTAGAGGTTGCTAGGGTTCTAAAAGGTGTTTTCCCACCTTCAGCCTTTCCCAGTCTCACAGGGCAACAGTTCTTTGCTATTTGAAGAGACTTAACTCACTTACACTAATGTGTGAATTATAGATAGTCACTTTATCCTGGCAGCTATACCTATTATAATTTTAACAACTTTCTTGTTAGCTCCAAAGAACCTGTATAAGCTGAAATTTCTGGCAGTAATACAGAGCAAACCATGGGAGGAGGTGGAGGTGAGAATTGGGGAGAGAGAGTTCCATTGTATAGGAGGATACATTTTGGGATAGGGAAAGCCTTGGTTAAGAGCTTTGCCTAATTTTTCTTTCTTCTCCATTCCCTTCCCTCAAAATGTTCCTGTGTATTTCTCGCCACAGATTTATTATAGGCTGTAAATCATGTAATTTTTTACAATAGCTTCTGTGGCATTTCTGGGTATGGTGGTTTCAGTTGTGTGCAAATCTGGGACCACCTATCATGGAAAATAAAGTTAAATAGATAATGTGGGTTTGGGGGTTGAGGAGACCTTGAAAGTGGAGTCTATAAATACATTACACAAATAAGTCGTCAGGGAAGGCTTTTGCTCAGCTGGCTAAGGCACCAGCCATGTACACCTGAGCTGGTGGGTTTGAATCCTGCCCGGGCCCGCCAAACAACAATGATGGCTGCAAAAAAAGGCCAGGCATTGTGGCGGGCGCCTGCAGTCCCAGCTACTTGGGAAGCAGAGGCAAGAGACTCGCTTGAGCCCAGGAATTGGAGGTTGCTGTGAGCTGTGATGCCATAGTACTCTATCCAGGGTGACAGCTTGAGGCTCTATCTCAAAAAAAAAAAAAAAAAAAAAAAAAAGGGAAGGCTTTTGAATAGAAGCTTGAAAGGATGAAAAGCAATAAGGAAGGAAATTAATTCTAAATTTCAGATGGTAAATTGTTGGTTTATAGAGATTCCTATTTTTTGGCTACCATTTTTCACTGTGCTGGGACTTCTACCTGAAACTGTTAGCATCTGTCTCCCTGGCTGTCTGACTGTCCTCTGTGGCTCCTGAGCCAATCTTCCTTTATGATTAAGTATCCTAGAGGCTTTTATGACTCTTGTATTCCCAACTAGCTATTAAGGGTTTAAACACAATGTTTCTGTGTCCAAAATTCAGGTTCACTGTTAGCAAAACACAGCTGCCTTTTATAAGACCATATTTTTTTTTAATAAAAATCTCTAGCCCTTCCCTTCCAACTATGCCCCAGAACACACCAGAGACAGTGGTTAATGATCTGCATCTACCCTCACAGCTGCAGGAGCCTCTACCCCCAAGTATCTAACTTATGTATGTTAAACCAAGTTGTAAATAGACTCTTCCCTTTGGGGAACCCCATTGTTGTTTATTCTTTATATTGCTCATTATGTTAATATCTTTGATGTTTTTTGCCCTGCTAGTTTATGTAAATGGAGATGTCAGGAAGTGAGGTGAGAAAGAGATTTGAGATATTTCCTTAATGCTAAACTATAATTCCCTCATTGGAACAGGATTCATAGGTCTTTGATCAAATATGTATATTTTCTCTAGTTTTAGAGTTAAAGGGGCTTGTTAGCATTGGACCCTCTGGTGTTTCATTTGTACATTTTACTCTTGATTGCTCACCGTACCATTTGCGTTACTAGGTTTTGGTGGTATGTAGTGGCTTGCTTGGTTGAATTTGTTATTTTATTTTTTGCTTCATCTAGTGGAGTAATGATTGTCAAAATTGGATTTTGTGGTTTACTCTTTCATAATCACTATTTGCAAGAATAATTCAATAGGATCTAACAGTGCAAAGAATATGCTTTTATACTTTTAAATTACAGTGTGTAGAAATAACTGGATTTAGGAGATACTATTTCATTTTTTAACATTAACTATTCTAGGTAGTGATAAGTCAACAAAATGCATTTCTTCACTTTATCAATACTATCTTTACTTAAAAAACTGATTACTAACGTTTCCTTTCTTCTATGGTAGCTAAGTGTTTCCCTTTCTCAGTTCAGTTCAGCAGTCACTCATTGATCCATTAAATCCTCCCCTCCATCCATCATAAAGTCATGTACTTACTATGCTGAGCACCCTGCTAGGCACATACAGGGTCTATTATGCAAATATTGAAAGGAGCCATTTAGGTATATGTTTGAAATGTCAATATTTTATTTATTTCTTGTGATCCTCATCTTAGTTTTGTAAGGATAAGGTCATTTAGTGATTTTCTATTTAATTATCATTAGAGAAGTATGGTTAGGTGTAGAGGAGGGAAAGACTTAACCTCTGCTGACTTGATTTCTCCAATATTGTCTCGTATAATTGGGTTCCTATGTGACAGGCATTGAGTTAGGTATAATAAAAATATAAGAAAGATGCAGCCTCAGTTCTTAGGACTTTATAGTCTAGGGAAACATAGAAACAGTTATAATTCAAAGTGACAAAAGCCTTAATACTCAAAGTACCACAGTAAGATAGAAAACCCATTACCTGTGCCTGCTAAGGGATATGAGGGAAGGTTTCATTAAAGGAGGTATGCGTGAATACTTAAGCATGACTAGAAGTTTGCTTGGTAGACAAGGAGGGCAGGGAATTCCAAGTGGACTCACATATGAAACCACTGAGGCATGAAAGAGTATGGCTTGTCGGAGATCTATACCAAGAAATTGCTAACTGATGGATGAAAGGGAGCTCTGTGAATTGGCACTGGGAAAGTATAGGCTGATGATTTCTGTAACTTTCGTTATATTGCTATCCTATATCTTCTATTAGCTATACCCTATTCTTGCTTTCCTATGGCCATTTACTTTGGTATATGAAGACCTTTTTTTCAGGGGGGAGGGAGTTGTTTAGGGATCATATTTGTGTTTTCTCCCTACAATAAGTGTAAATACAAATATTAATATAATATAGAGGTAAGTGATGAACACCAAATTAGGTGTCGGGGACCTGGATTATTGTTTTATAGTTCTCCCACTCAGCAGCTATGTCACTTAAGCCACTTAAGTCAAGTCCTTTAACAACTCTGTTTCTTCATTAGAAAATGGGATTATTAATGCCTGCATTGCCTACTTCAAGATAAAGTTGGAAATGAAAATGAGTCTCTTAAAAGTTAAGGGGTATAATAAATTCTTTTACTTGGAATTCTGCTGGCTGAGTTTAAACTGACATCTAAAACAAGTAAAATACTTTGTGGAGTATCCGGATAGAAAAATTAGATTAAGTAATTCTTACTTTCTCATTAACCTTATGTATCTGTCCTCTGTCTTTGAAATGTCATTTAGCTTATTTCTATTTCCAAACTAACATGGTCAAAATTTAAAACTTCCCAGTGTCCTAGCATGTATACTTTAGCCCCTTTCAGATTTTACTATAACTATTAAACACTAATCAATTTAAGACTTAACTTAGTAAAATATGTTGGTATTCTTGAATAATTGATATCTACTAAGTACACTGAATTACTCGTGGGTTGCCCTCTATTATTTGTGGCACTATATAGCAACATGACACAAGTTTTGTTCCATTTTAGAAATATATAAGAGTTTTTCTCTAATTTTTTTATTAAGTCATATATACATAGATCATGAATACATTTATGCTTTTGTGGGATTCAATGTGTTGATTATTTGTACAAATTGGCGTGCTTATATCCTACTAATTAACATAGCTTTCACCTCATTTGCACAACATTAGGGTGTACAGCACACATCTTGGGGGCTGGGACACAATTGTAAGAGGAACTCTACCTAACAAATGCAAATATTGTAACTTAATTCTTTGTACCTTCAAATTCACCCAAAACAATTAACAGCAACAACAACAACAACAACACAAAAAACAAACAAAAAAAACAAAAGCGCACACACACAAAAGAAATTTATATATAAGAGGGTTCTGATTCATTCAATGAGGACTGGGAGGTTATGAGACTTTGCCCTCTGCCTTCTTTATCATTTGTCATAATCTAGTGACAGTATAGACAGAAGTTATTAGTAGTATAAAATGGCATTTCCATTTGTTTTCTTTCCTTTGACCCCATCTCCTCCATTGTATTGAGTGATGTGACTGAAATATGATAAATCACCTGAAGTATGAACTTCTAGACTATAGGTATGTGTCCAATTGCCCCCCAATATAAATACCCTATCCAACCCTTCTTTAGACCACTGGTTCTCAAAATCTATCATCCATGGATATTTCAGCAGAACAGAAAACTCTATAAACTGCTTAATTCATCCTGCTCTGAGCCATCTTACATGTGTCAGAAGAAAGGGAAAGAATACTGCTGTGGATATGCTATGGATGAGATAACATGACAGTATTTTAAATGGAATTTAAGTGAGTTATTTATACTAGACTAGTATAGATCCTGTCCTCATACTCATTAATAGTATATGACATTTACTTATGGACTTCCAGAAGGTAGTTACCTCTTCTCCCCTTTTTCCTTTTATAACATCAAGATGAACAAGTTATGTGAATTTGGAGAAATACCTATTTGAGTCAAAATATAATATAAAATGGTTGTTGATTTTTTTTCTGCCAGGCATGAAGGAAATATTCTGGCAATTGGTCCATTTTCTACAAAACTAAATGATGAAATGGTCTGGCTTATTTTCCCTTTATTTTTAAAATTATGGTACCATTGCTATAGTTTAAAAACATTCTTCTGAAGACCCAGTTGATTAAATCATTTTTACATCCCACTAAGTATTGCCCTTTTTTGAAGATTACTTGGAAAATATGGAGCATTTCCCAAATCACATTCTCCATTCTTTTCTGTATTTGAATTTTTTTCCTTATAAGTTAGTGGAAAGAGAACTGGTCAGTTTTTTTCACTCAATAAAAAAGAAGAAAGGTGTAGACAGCTTTTATCTGGGAAATTTTTAAGTCATTGAGAGAATATTTAAGTATTAACCACTTTTTGAAATTACTGGCAGAATCCTCTCAACCCATTTTAACATAAAATGGTTGACTAAGATGAAACATTTTTTTTATTGTCTACATAAAATAAAGCACCATGGGTTTTGCATCATTGCATAAATCTAAGAGATTGTGCATACATAAAAAGGATGAAACAAACTTGACTGCTAAATGCCAAAATCAACAAAAGCTTGAGTACTTACTGAGTATTTAACACTGAGCATAATGGAATGTGGTTCCACAGACTGAGAACACTAAATATTTACACCCAAGGACATAGTTCTCTGATAAAGCTTCTTGTCCTATACTAATATTCCAGCTAACACCGTTAATTTTTTCAAAATACTTTCTTCTTACACTTAGATTTCCCCCCTTAATAGTCTGATCTTGGAGATCCAATCACCTACCCATGTTCTCTCATCTCTTTTTGTGATCTTCATCGATTTCTTTTTTTTATTGTATAAACTTTCAGGTAAATTCTCTTGGTTTCCTGCAAGTACAAAAACAACAATCAGGTTCCCACCTGCTTACAGCTCTATTTTTCCAAAAGTCACATCTCTGTCATTCAACTATTCCATTGGTATCCCTTTCTCATCAATTCTCTGGAATTTTTAGACCAGGGCTGTGATGTATGTAGCTAGCCAGCAATGTTGCATAGTAATGCAGAGTTGGTGCCCAGTACAGGTCCAGCTGTCTTCATAATTCATATCCTTTTCTTTTTAGGCTGGGAGTGATGAAGGGAGTTACTAAGATTGTATGTGAATGGTGAAGTCCAAGGAGGTGGACTTTCTTGGGCCTGCTTACTTACTCTCAGGCTCTGACCTTTGTGCCTTAGTGTCATCTCTTGACCATCCTGTTTCACTTTATAGGGAAAGGATCAAAAAAGTTTCTTGGACATTGTGTGCTCCACATTAGGAAGAATGCATAATCTCTGGTCCCTGCACTCAAGAAATATTTTTTAAAAATCCGTAGACACAAATTATCTTGGAAGACTTCACAACAATGAATGCAATTTGAGCTAGAGAAGGAAGGATGGGTTGAGTTCAGAAAATTGGACTGGGAAGAGAATCCATTCAATAATGATCTCTGGAGCTAAGGAGAGAAAGAACCAAGCAAGCTTGTGAGATAGCGAATTGGAAGGAAGTTGGTGTTTTGAGATATTACTGAAGACTTGAAAGCAGGTTGGCCAGTGTATAGTCAATTCTTAGTACTGGGTTTAGGTACTTCATTAATTCTTTGATTCACTCATTCAACAAATCGTTTCTCATAGCCCACAGACTTCCTCTACACTTCTTCTCTGGCACGCATAATCTTCTGTGATGTGGTTTCTGCATACCTTAACATTTATTCACCTCAATACTGTGTACCTTCTTTTCAGTCATATTGAACTCTTTACAGTCATTTTGAAAACTTAACCAATAACTGAACATGTTATACTCCCTTAAATCTCTGTATTGTTGCACAGGATATTCTTTCTAGACTCTACCTGATGAATGCCTTATTATTCAGCCTCAGTTGTAGCAGGATTTTTGCTATTCTTCTGCTGCTGTGTCGAATCCTAGGCATATAATCCTAAAGCTTCTATACCATATTTTGTGTCATCAGAGTACATGTCTGCTTCCCTCACTCAACCAGGAGCTTCCTGAGAGCAGTGGATTGTGTCTTGTTCACCTTTACATCCATATCACCTAGCATAGTACCCAGCATGTAGCTAATAAAATATTTTATTGATAACTTAATTTACCTCCTGTGTAGTTTTATTTTAAAAGAATGATCTAGATACAACTGGATTGATAGACTGAAGATGAGAGATGCAGGGAAACCAGTTATATATGTTTTTCTTGAGGTAACTCATTTGTTTAAAAAACAATAGAAGGTATATTCCTGGCAAATTGATAAAGAAAAAAAAGGATAAGACTTCTTGACTGATTACTATGGGCAACAGAGAGAGAAGAGTTAAAGATAATAAAGATTTAAGATAATATGATAAATAATAAGACAGTGACCCTTGAAAAATAAGGTTACTTCTAGGTAACATGCTTTTTCTAAGTCAGATCTCCTGATATTAGTATTTGCTTTACTCCATCTCTGCTAAAAAGATAAACACTTTGTTCCTGTTAAGCTTGCTGGAACAAAGCTTAAGATACATGTGGTTCTCATTTTCATATCTGATCAGGAGTTTAGATTTGAAATATAAATAGTTCAACCACGCTGACTATAATTTCCTATCAAGGGAAGGTATGCAGTGCATAGGTTTTTGAATATATAAAGCCTGTTTCTGCTTTTGGGAGGTACAACTCAAATGTTATACCAGGCAGATGCACTGGGGTGCGCTGCTATGTAGCAGAGCCTAGCTGTGCATCACAGCTCTTAACTTTAAAACTCCAGAGAATTTGATGAGAGAGGGATCCACAAGAACATGACAAATGATGAGAGTTCAAACCTTAAGAGAAAAATGGGCTTATTGGTAAGAGACCTTTCTTTTCCTTTATTTATTGCTGTTACTTATTCATTAAAATACTAAGCCTCTTGTTTTCATATGTGGCTGTGAAGCGGTATACAAAAATCAATTTTATATGTATTGTAGAATTCAGGAGACATATTGGTATCCATGTAAAAATCATAGGAGCATGTATAAAGCTTGATTTTGAACAAAATCTCTAAAGGAATTTTGTTTTACTTCAGACTATGACATAGATTCATTTTTGTAGCTTAAATGTAATGCAGGTTAAGAAAAATATATAGAGATTTAAAAAGTTAAAATAAAGAATAGTGACTTATGTAGAAATACATAATTTCACTCAGTTACCAGAAGGTGGCACACCAGATTCTTCTTAAATACACAAAGACGAGGAATAATGTTAATAGGAATATAAAATAAGCTACATTTAAAGACATTTTAATGTATTTTAAGCAAAGAAATAATTATTATTTGCTTGGTTAAACTTAATTGAAAGCATGACAAATGTGAATTTCAGTTACTGTAACTTATCATTCAACAATAATTTTATGTGTATAGAATTTTAAAAGTAGACTTTGAAATAATCTTGTCATTAAGGAGATGCTGTTTTGAATTTATCATTCTGAAACAGAAATAAAATAATTGCTACCTGTCTTTTCTCATAGGAGGTTGTTAGATTTAGAATAACATCTTTGATAAGGTCTTTGTCAAGGTCTTTCTAAAGATACTATTATACTGTGACTTTGATTTAGTTATGACTTTAATAATGCAATAGTGATTGTGAGATGACCCAGAAATAACCATGACAGTTTGTTTTGAAGAACATATTAGATAAGGCTAATGTCTACTTTCTATATGCTAATAACAACATAAATGAAATAAATGGAAATAAATTTTGTGTTAGATCTGTTCAAACATCTGTCAGTATATTTTTAATTTTTTCAGAGTTGATTGCCAACAGCATATACTGCAGTGCTTCTGTAGTAGTATCTATTTTAAAAACTGTATTCTTAAGGCATCACTAGCAGTATATCTGTGCAATATTGCGTTTTGTATTAGCCCCAAAGAGCTAGATATATGACAGAACTTCACAAAAACCAAATTTTCTGGTTAGGGGACAGTGCATCTATTTATGTGCTTTTATTAATTACAAGCAGTATGAAAATAAGAAAATTGGTAGTAAATGAACCTAGAAGAACATTAGCCATCTGTTCTCTGAAAGCTTGTAATGTGTGTCATTTGCTTTCAGGTTTTTATGGCAAAGTAGTATATCAGCAAAGAATTGACCTTTAGGCTTAAAAAGCTAGCAAATGACAAATCATCCAAGGGCTGAGTATATATTTACTGGAAAAGTGTATCCTTGTGTTTAAATTTGGCTAGTTTAGTCTTTTAGATTAGTTGCCAATAAACATTGTACTTAATGTCAATCTTTATTCCAGACCTTCAGAAACATAAAGAGAGCTTATAAAAACACAGAATCTAATGGCTTTCTAGTTAAGGGCTTTTAAAAAGTTAATTTACATAGTTTTAAATTGTTCTATGAGGACTTAACTGTTCAGGATTTATTAATATGTTTTATTAATTTATAGCTTAAATGTTTTCAGGATATACTTTGAAAAAGTTGAACTAAACAAAATAAAGCCATAATTAACCAGATTTTTTTTCTACACTCCACTTTCAGGAGACGGAGGCAATTGTCTTTAAAACAAGCCGATTTCAAGGATATATTCAAAAAATCAACTTCAGGGTATGTCCAAGGGTCTACATTTTCCTCTACCTTTTTTTTTTTTATAATGAGAATTTGTTTTCATAAAAGACCCTGAGATACTAGAAGACATTCAAGTACCTAGTCAAGTTTCAATAATGTCTAGAATACTGTGTTCATTTTGAAAAATATATTTAAAAATAGCACACATCATTGTGTTGTACTTTATATTTCACAGTGTGCTTCCACAAACATAAGTTCATTTGGTTTTCCTAACATTGCTGTGAGATGGGCAAAGAAAGTAGGATTTTCCCTAATTTACAGATGCGAGAGATAACACTGGAGGTCATAAAGCTAATTAGTGACAGAGCAGCTGAACCATAGGTGCCTAACTCTGTGCCCTTCTGCATTCCTTCTCAGAGAAAAAATGTTTGAAACACATTTTTAACTTTTTAATCTGTATTGCCAAATCAATATAATTTATACTACATTTGTTTTCTAATTGCCGTACCTCACAGTTTCCCGCTTTGCATCTGTCTGTTTGTCTGCTTCTGTGCCTGTCTGCCAGCTGGAGACCTTGTTTTCAGACTCTCCCAGACCTGGAAGGATCTGGAGCGTGGGAGAACAAGATAATGGCTGTGCAGTTTACTATGACAACTGTTGGTGAGAAGCCAATGCTGATATGCAAAGGAAGGCCAGGGACTGAAAAGAAAACAAAATCTTCCTATAGCTGGGGTATCTTGAGCAGAAATTGGCACCCTTGACATTAAAGCAATGTTTCCTTAGTAGTTTAGAAGACCTGGCATAATCAGCTGGAGTACTTATTTAAAATGCAGAGTGCTGAACCCTCCCTCCAGCCTTCTACATGTTACATATTCACCTCAGGTGATTCTTAGGCACACTAATATTTGAGAGTATCTGCCGTAAAGATACAGAAATTTTTTTCTTGGTATATGTATTGTAGCATAATGAAAAGAGCCACTTTTCTCTCAGCAACATCTATGTTTCATGTCAAAGCATATCAACCAGGGAAGTGGGGTGTGAGAGGCAGGCAAAGGTGAGGAATGACAGATCTTATTTGCACACATTGCTGTATCTGAAGCATGTCACATCTGAAGCATGTCACAATAGCTATTGTGCATTATGATGACTGTGAGTTTTAAAAGATTTGTGTCCATATTAGGCATGAAGAGCAAAAAGATTTCTACCAAAAGGTACAAAATAAGTTTTGATATTTTAATAGTTAAATTCTTCCAGTCATTTTTGCTTTAAAAAATTGTGTTGAAAATTAGTCAATCCAGGGATCTAGATAGTTAAGGCTTTACTGTAGTAATTAATTACACTCATTCCTGTTTTGTATGTGAATATCCAATCTGCTTGATTAGATTGTAAGGACTTTGTGGCCAGGGAATATGTGTTGTTTTGTATATTTGTGACGTCTAGCAAAGTCATAAGTTCTTAGTATTTATTGAATGATTGAATTAACTCAGCATGTACTTCCTCTTTAAGAGTTATGGGTTAGGCATAGTGGAGTTATTGATTTTAGGATTTGTGGACTTCAGGGAGTGTTCTTAACACTGTCAGTCATGGCTAAAATACTGAGGAGGCCTCAGTGGAAACATATGCATTTTAGTTGAACCCGAGAAAGCAAGGCTGGGGCGTGGTGGCTCACGCCTGTATTCCCAGCACTTTGGGAGGCCAAGCTGTGTGGATCGCCTGAGCTCACTAGTTTGAGACCAGCCTGAGGTAGAAAAAGACCCCATCTCTAAAACTAGCTGGGTGTTGTGGTGGGTGCCAGTAGTCCCAGCTACTTGGGAGGCTGAGGCTAGAGAATTGCTTAAGCCCAAGAGTTTGAGGTTGCTGTGAGCTATGATGCCAGGGCACTGTAGCAGGGGTGACAAGTGAGACTCTGTCTCAGAAAGAAAAACAAAAGAAAATGAGAAAGCGTGGTCCTAATTAATAAATTTGCTGATGCTTTTTCCCTGGTTAGAGTAGCACTTTAAGTTTAATCTTGCTGCCTCTTCACCCTTTTTGGAATACACGTTATGTTGTTCTGTGCTTTACAAATCTGAATCTTAAAAATTAGTATTTCTGGAGCCCCTTGAACATAAATATTTTTGTTGAAAGTCTGAACAGTCTCATAGGAATTTAAACAACATGGCTAGACTGTATAGTAGAAGACTCATAAAAGTGCTCAACAGTATATTTGACTTAGATCAAGCTGAATAAGGAATGAATGAATAAATATATGCTAGCTAAAGGGAAAATATATTTTACTCAAGTATTATGTAGCTTCAGAATTCCATGAGAAGTAACTGATTATTTAAAACATATATTTGCTTTTAAAGACATGAAGTTCTGAAGTTAATTAGTTGAAATAGACAGACATAGAAGGGCTGTCAGGAAACACAAATTTAAATTGCCATTAGCTTAAATCTAGATTCAATCTAGAGGATGAATTCTGCTTTTACTCAAAATTGCATTTACTTACTTTAGTTAGTAATAGGACGTGAGAAAAAGGAAATGAGATGGTTTTCCTTTCGGATAACCACTGCATCCAAATTATGAAGTTAGACTTAACGCCAAAAAAAATACTGTAATACTGTGCTTAGATCACAACACATGAAAGATTTAAAAAATGTGCTAATGATGTTTTACATCATAGGATTTTAATTGAATTGCTGTTTGCATGCATAGCAATTTTAAATTACACACATTTCAGATTCTATCATTTAGATTTGCCACTAAATACTTCACATCTTTTAGTATAAATATTTCCCTACCTTCTACTTGTTTTGTAGAACTTTAAATCACCAAAGAGATGAATTTTAAATTAGAAAGAGAAAGAAATAGTCATGAAAATAGAGGTATTACCAGGTTACTAAGTCTCTTGTATACTGCCGTAGTTGAAAAATAACATGACTAAAAAGTATTTTCTTAAGAAAACTGTTGGGTTTCATGTTTAAAATTGAATCTTTTTTTTGAAGTTTAAGATTTATTTTTTGTTATTTGGTTTAAACCTTTTTAGAAAAAAATAGTTTCTGTGCTTATATATAATATAGTGGAGATATGTATGTATTCATTATAAAATTTTACAAAGAAGTCTTTATGATAAAAACTCTAACCCTAACCAACACATAGAGAGTCTTTTGTAAATATTTTGAAAAACTTTGTAATGCATATTTTGTAAATAAAGGTACATTTAGCTACATTTTCACATTTTCCCTATGTGTGGTGGTGACTTTGTGGGAAACTTTTGAAACTCCCTGTATTTGAAAAGCTTTATGTGAGTGTATACTTTATTAGCCAGAGACACATTCATAACTGGTCAGTAGAGTAAAATTCTTAATTGGTTGGACTGTACATTTTAAATGACTTTTTACTTTGATAATACAGGTTTCACGAATAACACATCAGAAATACTAACAGTGGCTTGTCTATTTTATTTACCAAAAGTAATTTGAGGAGATACTTAGATGGTTGCTGAGAGAGGACTAAATAAATGATCATTATTTAAGGTGATCACAGAGATTTTTCATTAGAAAAATGTATTTTATTTAAGGAAGAAAATATTCTAGATATTTTCCTTCAACATATACCTATTTTTTAACAAGATAATGTGTCTAAATAATTTTCATTTTGAGGACTTTATAGCCTAAAATGATCAAAATAATAGATGAGTATTTCTCTTACCAAAAATGTACTTTTAGAAATAGCAGATTTATCAACAGTATTTTATTTTATTTCTTTTTTTTTATTGTTTGGAGTTCATTGAGCATACAAAGAATTAGGCTACACTGATTGTGATTGTTAGGTAAAGTCCCTCTTGTAATTGTGTCCTGCCACCAAGAGGTGTGCCATACACCATGACTCCCCATTCCCCTCCTACCTCCCCTTTCCCCAATTCCTCACTCCTGTACCCCCTACTTTGTATTAGCTCATCTATTGCCTTCATATTAGAATTGAGTCCATTGGATTCTTGGTTCTCCATTCTTGTGATGCTTTACTAAGAAGAATGTATTCCACCTTCATCCAGGTTAATATGAAAGATGTAAAGTCTCCATCTTTTTAAATGGCTGAATAGTATTCCATGTTGTACATATACCACAGCTTGTTAAGCCATTCCTGGGTTGGTAGGCATTTAGGTGGTTTCCATGTTTTGGTGATTGTAAATTGACCTTTGATAAGCATTCTAGTGCAAATGTCTTTATGATAAAAGAATTTTTTTTTCTTCTGGATAGATGCCCAGTAATGGGATTGCAGGATCAAAAGGGATGTCTAATTTGAGTTCCTTGAGAATTCTTCATACTTCCTTCCAAAAGAGTTGTATTAGTTTGCAGTCCCACCAGCAGTGTAAAAGTGTTCCCTTCTCTCCACATTCATGCCAACATCTATAGCTTTGAGACTTTGTAATGTGGGTTGTTCTCACTGGGGTTAGGTGATATCTCAGTGTGGTTTTGATTTGCATTTCTCTGATGATCGGGGATGATGAGCATTTTTTTCAAAAGTTTGTTAGCCATTTGTCTGTCGTCATCAGAGAAGGTTCTGTTCATATCTCTAACTAGAATATTTTAAGAACCTTCTAAGATATATCCTGACTTTAGTATATAATTCTAATTTAATCACTTCTCTGTTTATAAGCTTCCCTTTCAATTTACTCAGCAAATACTTATTGATTGCTTTTTAGTGTGTGAGGAATGATGCTCAATTAGGAAGACACAAAGATTCAAGGATTCCTTCTTGAAGGACAAGTAGGAATTTAGGGAGAGCACCTCAGGCAGATGAAATAACACTGTTATAGCCTAGGGTATGACAAAAGTATGGTTTCTTTTTGGAGCACTGGATACTTTACCTCCATTTGGTGATGATAAATGGTCTATGTTGCTTTTTAAAAAAATTTAAAAATGGTAATATAAAGTCAGCTATGTAAATAGTATACCTTTGAAAACCATTGATTTCTACTACCACCATGCCCAACCTATACAAATATCTTGCTTTGGAGTTTATAATATTTATTATTTATTTATTTTTTATTTTTTACATATATATGTGTTTATTAGGTTTCCACTTTTTGCCTTCACAGAATTAAAAAGGCTTAAAATTTGATAACAATAACAATGTTTAAATATTTTTTTCTTAAAAAAAAACAAAAAAACCAATGTTTAAGATAAGGACTAGAAACAAAAACCTCATAAAGAATGAACAAAGATAAATACATTCAGAAAAGAAATCAGACGATTGCTGCATCGAAATATTAATAATAATAATGATAATAGTAATGCAAAGAAAGTAACATTCACGTTGTCAGATAAGAGTATGTCTATTATAGAATGCTTTGACTCTGAGACTCAGTATGGAGTCATCAGTTATCTTCTTAATTTTTTTCAAAGTCTCAAAAAATAGACAACTAATATTTATAAATAAAAGTAAAAGATAATTTCAAAAATTTTTTTTATTTTTTATTTATTTTATTGTTGGGGAATCATTGAGAGTACAAAAAGCCAAGTTACACTGCTTGCATTTGCTGGGTAAAGTCCTTCTAATAATAGTGTCCCGCCCCCAAGAGGTGTGTCACATACCATGACCCCATACCCCTCTCCCTCCTTACCCTTCTCTGCTCCCTCCTTCACCCTCCCCCCACCATGTACTAGCATCAATTGTCCTCGTATCAGAATTGAGTACATTGGATTCTTGCTTCTCTATTCTCGTGATACTTTACTGAGAAGAATGTGTTTCAGTGACATCCAAATTAATACAAAAGTGTAAATTCACCATCCTTTTTGGTAGCTGAATAGTATTCCATGGTATACATATACCACAGCTTATTAATCCATTCCTGGGTTGGTGGGCATTTAAGTCATTTCCACAATTTGGCAATTGTAAATTGAGCTGCAATAAAGAGTCTACTGCAAATGTCCTTATGATAAAAGGAATTTTTCTCTTCTGGGTAGATGACCAGTAATGGGATTACAGGATCAAATGGGAGGTCTAGTTTGAGTTCTTTGAGGATTCTCCATACTTTCTTTCAAAAGAGTTGCATGAGTTTGTAGTCTCACTAGCAGTGTAAAAGTGATCCCTTCCCTCCACAACCACGCCAGCATCTGCAGCTTTGAGACTTTGTAATGTGGGTTGTTCTCCCTGGGGTTAGGTGATATCTCAGGGTGGTTTCGATTTGCATGTCTCTAATAATTAGGGACAATGAGCATTTGGAGTTAAAAGTGTTTTTAACAGATGGGAATGCTTTGAAGCACTAAAGGGTAAGAAAAAAAGCCACAAAGAATACAGATATTCCCTGAAAACATAAGAAAGGAGGAAGGGCAAGAACTTCTGAATTTCCTATTCAGTATTACTCATTTTTTCCGCTTTAGTGAGAGAGTAAGGGTAGTCAGAATCTGTGGATCACTGGGTCCCCAACAACTGGATTTTTGTTCTCTGCTCATTTGTTTTGTGTTTTTGCCTACCTACCCCAATTCCCATCTTAGCCCCATAACCTCTTTCATCTGAACCCCAACTATAGAAGGTATTGCATAAATATCAGCTATTCCTATCATTTTGGCCTTCCTTTCCCCTTTCAGCCAATCATTATTTTCCTTCATCCTATTGTCTTCTCCTTTGGTACCTTTATTAGTATTCCTGCGTTTTCAGCATACTAGCTTAGCTCCTCATTTTGTCTTCTCTCCCTGTCCAATTTAGTATCCTTCTTGTCCTATGGAAATGGAAAGATGGGAAGAATACTGCCTTTCATGTTACTTATGCCACCATGGTGTAAAGAATTCTCTATGCATGTACATCAGTATCTGCCCGTACAACAATTGTTTGTATTATTTGATGATTTAGAATCATTTGTATTGTTTGGTGTCTTTTGGCTCATGTTATTGTATGAATCCAAGGCATAGTCATAGCTTCAATAGTATATGTTTTTGTAGATCCTTGTTAGGCTGTAAGGATCCACACATTTCTATTAAGAAAAATTGCAACATAGAACTTTCCAATGTAGTTACCTTCAAAAAATATCTTGGATTTTCCATTTTACTTGTGGCAAGGCTATATATCTGAGTATCTAGTAAGAAATTTTTAACATATTTGACATTTAATTTCCTGAAACAAACAATGAACACATATACGCAACTGCATAAAACCATGCATGTTCTTGATGTTTTAAGGATTTTTCTCTGCTGTACAGAATTTTTTTGTGTGCTTTAAAGGATTTCACATCCTACTTGGTTGCCATCCAAGTACTTTTACTGATTGATAGAACATAAACAACACACATAGTTTGGCATGATCTGCAGTCTTGTTTCAGCAATGTGAATAACACTGATATTTTTGATTATTCTGAAGAGACATTGTCAGGACTGAAAAGATTACACAATTCCTGCTCACAAACTGTGGCTAAGGCTATTAGTCTGTAGCTTTACCTACCACAGGGTTAACCAAAACTTGCAGGAAAAAAGTAGGTCATTTCTTAGGGCACATCAAGAAAAAAATGGAGAGATAGAGATTATATACATGACCTATTAATCAGTTCTTTGGCGAAGTGGTACTGTTGACAACCTGTAGCAGTCAGTTAGCAAATTAAATCTTACTATAAAGATATTTAGGGACATTTACAATGAGAAAAATCAGAATATTTGACTGTTTATTTCATTGATATGCCATTCTGTCAATACTTTACCTCTACTTTACCTTTTTCTTCCTCAACATTCTTAAACACCTTCTGTAATTAAGATTTTGGAAATGGTTGTTTATGTACACTTTTTCTTTTTTGGTGTTTTTTTTTTTTTTTGGATGGACATATAATTTTTCAGTGGACATATAATTGGAGGAGTAATTTTTTTGTAGTCCTTGTTTCTTGAGAATATGTAGAAAAATTTATAGGATGTGGTTTACTTGAAATAGAAATATGCTCCTTGTGGGACGGACTCATTGAGAAGAGGGGCAGTAGAAATTCTAGAGAGGGAGGTCCTGGAGTAGGAGATTGAGCCTTGATTTCTAGTTTCAGTTCTACTGCTAGTTAGCAGTACAACATTGTATAAATTAACTTCTCTGGGTTTTATTTTTTTCATCTATACAATGCAAGTACTGAGAAAAGTGATTTCTAAGAGTTTTTTTTTTTTTCCTCCAAATTTCCTTTTGCATTGGGAGCCAGGAATTTTGTGATGTAAGATTTAGCCAAGAATGACTCTTTTTGTGGCCCTGGCCAAGACCCATCATTGTCCTTTGTTTATTACATCTCTGAAATATGCATTTTGCAGGTATTTTTAAGTGATTAGTTAATGTTCATAAAATGCTTTGAAGAGCTTTTGTGTATGTTGTCTTTCTATTCTGTCTTATGCAGTTGTCTATAATAGAAACTAAGTGTTCTGTAAATGAAATCAGTGTTTCCTATGATGTGACTGAAGGCTTTTGACATTTACCAGTCTGGTCTAAATATTAAAGCCTACATGAAATTACATTTAAAATACATGTTTCATCATTTTAATTCTTTGATTCTGTAGGTGAAAGCCTTTTTAGTTCTGGAATGTGATGGTAATTATAATTATACTTTATAGTTATTGCTGGAATATCCACTAAGGTACTAAAATCAAATTAATTTGGATTCTTCTAATTTCTAATTGAGTTGATTTTACCTGGCTGAAATTTGTTTCTAAACAATATCTTAGGAACAGTGTTGTTAAGCAAATTAACAATGTAAAGTATTGTTCATTGACCATATTTCTACTTAATGGAATTCTTTTTTTTTTTTTAAAAAAAAGGAATTCTTTTTAAAGACTTTGTCATAATAGTTGTTTGCTCATGAGTTATAATGATAATGGCTTCATAATTTATTAAAGGAAAAGTGAGAACTGAATATAAACAAATGTTTACCATCAGATGTAATGCTTTCAGGGTTATTGGGACTTTAAGAATGCTGAGGTTGGGGTGCAGAAAAGCAGGGTTATTTTTACTTTGAACAAATATTAAAATTGTTGGAGTGCTGCAAAAACTAGTATTAAACATTAAGTTTATGAAAAGACTAGACTAAAAATTGATATGAAAGATTCATGGTATTAGTTGGTTACTTTGGAGCCTAATAGTATTAGACAAAAATATATTGGATTTTTGAAGCACTTATTACTCACAGAAGAATAATAGCTTGAGCCTTTATAATAAAGTAATTTTCACCTATTTGTGAGTGTTACTTTCTTAAAAATTTGAAAAACTGCCTTAACCTTGCCTATTTGCCACTCACAAAATTTGAGGAGTCTTCATAGACAAACTGCTAGAAATATTTCACTACCAGTTTTGGTGAGGGCTTTTTTCTCAGAAGGTGAAGTCACATTTGTAATTATTGGTTTGTAAAATTTTCATAAGGTGAAATGTGGTTG
>CAUYRH010172362.1:0-28876 GCA_963574655.1 Perodicticus potto | reverse complement strand
GGTAGAGTGCCGTGGTGTCACACAACTCACAGCAACCTCCAACTCCTGGGCTTAGGCGATTCTCTTGCCTCAGCCTCCCGAGTAGCTGGGACTACAGGTGCCCGCCACAACGCCTGGTTATTTTTCTGTTTTGCAGTTTGGCCGAGGCTGGGTTTGAACCCGCCACCTTTGGTATATGGGGCCAGCGCCTACTCAATGAGCCACAAGTGCCGCCCTAGAGACAGGGTCTTACTGTGTTGCCAGGGCCAGAGGGCAGTGGTGTTATCACACCTCAATGCTTTGAACTCCTGGGCTCAAGTGACCCTCCTGCCTCAGCCTCCTGATGAGCTAGGACTACAGGCATGAATAAAACAGGCCTACATTGCCATAGAGTCTTGTCACCAGCAAGCTATACGATTAATAATAATGGCCACCTGTAATAGAATTGCAGTTTCCCCCAAAGACATCTGTGCCCTCAAACTTGTGAACATGTTACTTTATGTGCCAAGAGAGACTTTGTAGGTATAATTCTATCAGGGATTTTAAAATAGGGAGAGTAGCCTGGATTCTCCAGGTGGGGTCCATGCAATGGTAACAGTTGTAAAAGTGCGGCAAGGGGGGAAGTCAGACGAGGCGATGTGAGGAAGGAGGCGAGGTCCCAGAGAGACAGGAAGATGCCATGCTGTTGGCTTTGAAGGCTCAGGACCGGCATGAGCCGAGGAATGCAGCTCTAGAAACTGAAATGACAAGGAAACGGACTCCCTCTAGAGCTTCCAGAAGGAACGCAGCTCTGCAGACACCTTGATTTCAGCTCCATGAGACCGATTTGGGGGCTTCTGACCTTGAGAACGATAATACATTTGCACGGCTTCAAGCCACAGATAAGCCTGAGGTCATTTATTACAGCAGCAGGAGATCCTCCTTCCCACCCTGGATGTGCATGCAGTTAATGACTCTTCCCCGCCGGAAGATAAACCCTAAGGGGTAAGGTGCTTATAGAGTGAATGAAAGAGCAAATCATGGCTCGGTGCCTGTGGCTCAGCGGGCTAAGGTGCCAACCACGTACACCTGAGCTGGCGGGTTCGAATCCAGCCTGGGCCCACCAAACAACGACGGCTGCAACCAAAAAACGGCTGGGCGTTGTGGCGGGCGCCTGTAGTCCCAGCTACTTGGGAGGCGGAGGCGAGAGACTCGCTTGAACCCAGGAATTGGAGGTTGCTGTGAGCTGTGATGCCACAGCACTCTATCCAGGGTGACAGCTTGAGGCTCTGTCTCAAGAAAAAAAAAAAAAAAGAAAGAGCAAATCAAAACTAGAGAGCATTTTTTTTTTTTTTGAGAGAAACAGAGTCTCACTTTATCACCTTCCATAGAGTGCTATGGCATCACAGCTCACAGCAACCTCCAGTTCTTGGGCTTAGGCGATTCTCTTGCCTCATCCTCCCAAGAAGCTGGGACTACAGGTGCCCGCCAAAAGGCCCAGCTATTGTTTTGTTGTTGCAGTTTGGCCGAGGACGGGTTCAAACCTGCCACCCTTGGTATATGGGGCCAGCGCCCTAATCACTGAGCCACAGGCGCTGCCCCTTGGTGCCCAGTTCTATATGTGCCCATGACATCCAGCCTCCAGCGCCTGTATCTCTTTGCCCAGAACCTGTGTGTTCAATGTGCACGTGTCAGGTGACAAGGGAACTGTGTGGGAACTGATGGCCTCGGGCATAACCTTCAAGGGCTGAGTAATAGGCATGGTGGGTAAGTATCCCGGCTTCCTCACCCCTTTGTGAGATGATTCTGAAGTGTATTCCACACCATCTCCTGGAAGCCCAACTGGGATTGAGTCCAGCTGCCCATAAAGAGAACCAGCTCATTGACACCCCTTACTGGGCTCCTGCCATCCCCAGCTCACAGCCCCTGTCTCTCATTGTTCCTGACATTGCCTCCCCAAAGAACGGCTTGCATCTAGGGAGTGGCAGGTACTGTCTGTGCCCCTGTTGCAGGACCAATGAGTCCATCTGCCTGTCACGCAAGCCAGTCAACAGAAAAGCAGATGTGAGATCAAAAGTTTCACTTTTTTTTTTTTGGTAGAGACAGAGTCTCACTCTATCGCCCTCCGTAGAGTGCTGTGGAGTCACAGTTCACAGCAACCTCCAGCTCTTAGGCTTAAGCAATTCTCTTGCCTCAGCCTCCCAAGTAGTTGGGACTACAGGCGCCCGCCACAGCGCCCGGCTAATTTTTGATGCAGTTCGGCTGGGGCTGGGTTTGAACCAGCAGCCCTTGGTATATGGGGCCAGTGCCCTACTCGCTGAGCCACAGGCGCCGCCCAACAGTTTCACTTTTTTTTTGCAGTATTTTTGGCCAGGGCTGGGGTTTGAACCTGCCACCTCCAGCATATGGAGCCGGCGCCTACTCACTGAGCCACAGGTGCTGCTCAGTTTCACTTTTATTTACAGAAAAGCCAGCAATTCCAGAGAGAACGGTGAAGATATCTTATCTAAGAGCTGTTCTGCTCTCCTGTTTCCCTTTGTTTCTTTTATACTCTTCCTGGTAAAAGTAAGTATTACTACTGTTATTAGTCATTACACACAGATTTCCCTTGTAGGTTACAAGATTACACAATATCCCCCTATCTTAAAGTGGTTAACAGGTTGGACATAAAGTTTGTATGCAATTTAGGTGAACATAAAGTTTGTGTGCAATTTCAATAGTAAATGACTTTAAATTGCACATGAATTTATGTCCACCTGTACTTTCAAAATATTTTTACTTTAGATTAAATTTTAAGTGAGCCATTACTTTACTAAGTGCATTACTAAATTCACTTTGTAACTGTGCACACAGGGTCTCCGACTGGCACCATCGTCCTTGGAGTGTCCAGTTTCCTAACTTTATGATGGAAGGCCTTGGAAGTGAATAAACGATCTCCAGATGTCAACACATAGGCTCATCAGGCCTTGTCAGAGCCGGTCCAGCAGTGCCCTGTATGTAATGGTTATTTAGGATAACTGGCCACCATCACTCCCCAGGTTTTACCATTTTGCTCAACTTCATCTGTCCAACTGGGTAGCATCTACATCTTTTCACTTGAGGGTGTTTTTTTTTTTTCTTTCTGGCTGGAAGAGGCTGGAAAATAAATACTCCTTTTCTTCCCTCCAGCAGCCTTCAGCCGATGACTGGAAGGAGGTGAAGTATAAATACCCCAGTTCACCAGTCCCTTGGGTAGGAGAACTCTTGAGACATGTTTTACACTGGCGGGATTAAGTTTCAGTTGCCCTGGCAGTAACTATCTTGGTAACTTGCTTAATATTTGTTGTCCTTTCTTCCCTGGCTCTCTTTTCTCTTCCCAATTGGCATTTCTTTCCTTTGTCTTCCAAATTTATCCTTGAATCTTTGTCTCAGGGTCTGCATTTGGGGAAATCTAAACTAAGATACGAGGTCTGCCAGCAGGGGATACCAAACTAAGACAGGTGTCAATTCCATCCAATTGCAAAGAGTCTTGTTTAAATCATCCCCAAAGAACAGAATGGGACATACTGTTCTTCAACTAAACAGCACTCCAGTTTACCAGCTGGGGCGGAAGGAGATGACTCCTACTCCCTGACTGAAAGAACCTCATCTTTCCCATGGCATCCACAAGCCTCACACCCCACCCTTTGGTACATAAATCACCCTCTTTATTTCACATGAACTTCTTTGTTGTATTTCACAGAAAGTTACTCTCAATGAAACACAGAGGATGCTCTGTTGATAGCTTTGGAAATGCCCCTGGGGTCTCCAGTTGGGGTTATTCCTTGCTTCTATATAGTTATTTCTGGGGATAGTCACACATGTTGAATGTTGGTAGAGAAGAGTTAGCCTGGTTCAAAACTTTGGTTTGCTAAAAAGAAGTTTTACAGATGACTGATGGGAAATCCCACAGCACTTTCCAATGGTATCATGCTACTTTATGTTATTTTCTAAATTTTCTTTTATTTCGCAATGTGAATATGGGAGATGTTTGCTGATTTGGGGCTGCCTTGAGTCCATTGCATTGTTTTTCATTTACACCTGGAAGCCAGGCCTTCTGGAAGTTCATTCTGCTTAGGAAATTCCTACTCAAACAAAGAGCACGTGACTTAGCACCAGCCAACCAGAGCAGCCAAGGTATTAATCCAATAGCTATGATTGGTTAAGAGGTGGACATGTAGTACAAGTGGGTCCAATCACAGTTCATCTCACATTTGTTTGGCAGCTGCTAGGAAGACCAACTTTTTCTTGCTTCCTTAGGAGTTTAGAATGGTTGGGAGAGGTGAAAAATCCACACCATTCACTGAACATCTTTTTTTTTTTTTTTTTTAGAGACAGAGTCTCACTTTGTCACCCTTGGTAGAGTGCTGTGGCGTCACAGCTCACAGCAACCGCCAGCTCTTGGGCTTAAGTGATTCTCTTGCCTCAGCCTCCCAAGTAGCTGGGACTACAGGCTCCCACCACAATGCCCGGCCATTTTTGTTTTTATTTGTTTGTAGCCATCATTGTTGTTTGGCGGGCCCAGGCTGGATTCGAACCCACCAGCTCAGGTGTACGTGGCTGGCGCCTTAGCCCATTGAGCCACAGGCGCCAAGCCCATTGAACATCTTAATTCCAGAGAAGTTTTAGATGTTAATTTTTCTTTTTCATGAAGATCGCTCTCCCTACTGTATTATGTTGACTTTCCTGGATAGCAGAATCTTAAACAGTAATTTTGGGCAGAATCTGTAAATTTCCAGTTACTTTTTGGTTATTTAAAAAATATCAACTTAAAATAGTTTTAAACCTAAGCAAATACATTATGTCTTGTATTGGCCAGTCTATAAGTTCAGCTGTAGTAATAAAAGCCAAATAGCTGGCTTGAATAAAATAAAAGTTTAATCCTCTCTCATGGAACAACTCAAGGGTAAGTGTCTGGGTGGGATATGATTGTGTTTCCACCTTATCTGGGATTCAGGCTCCTGCTGTCTTGTTGCTCTGTACCCACAAACTGTGGCAGCTAAGGGGGCTGCTTTGCTTCCTGCCATCAGGTCCATATTCCTGCCAGTGGAAAAGGGGAAGGAGAAGGAAGAGGGCACCTCTGTCTTTCTAGTGGCACAACCAAGACTCTCACCATCACATAGCAAGTCCCGGTCTCCTACCTTCTGCACTGTGCACTGTGACTTTTCTGGACAGTATCAAAAGGCTCTCTTGCCCTCTGTCTTCTGACTGGGCTTGTCCTGTGAGAGACTGGCATATGGGAGGCAGAGAGCAGAGTAAGTCTGGGTATTTATTCCTCCAGCTTTCCTGGTGGGTCACCATGGGCCACTGTGTCCCTTGACAGAGGCACAGCTTGTGTCAGGCAACTTCTCTTTAGGGTTCCCACTCTCTATATCGAGAAATCCTTCCTTCTTTGGTAATAGTGGTAACATCCTCACTGTACTATGCAGGGGTTGTAACTGACCCCTGCGTCACTTTCTAGCTCCAATAAAGCCCCTTTGTTACCCAGGGTGTTTCAGCATCCCTGGGTTCCCTACACCCCACCCATACTTTTATAAACAATCCATTCATAAAAATCTCCCCCTGCCAGGACCCTGGCTGATGTGAATCCTTCCTAACAGCCCTAGGCAGTAGGTGGCTTTATCATCATCCTTATTTTATAGATTAGAAATCAAGTGGCAGAGAGGTTAAGCAAGCTCCCTGAAGTCATGGAGCTCGTCAGTGGCGGCACCAGTGTTTGAACCAAAGTGTTCTAGATGTAGAAACCACATTCTTACCAGTACACAGGCCTTGGTATCCTGAAAATGTGGGGAGAGAGGGACTAGTTCGTGGATTAGTCCCCAGGTCATCATTAACCTGCTGGTATCTCAGTTTCCTCATCTCTTTGGTTAAGGAGTTGGACCAGTCCAGGAGTTACAAATTTAAAAGCCCGTAAGGGCAAACAAGTGACATAAATGAGAGAATTGAACAGTTTCATTGTTACAGAGAAATATGCTTTTTTGATTTTTTTTTTTTTTTTATTGTTGGAGATTCATTGAGGGTACAAGAAACTAGTACTGTTTGCATTTGTTAGGTAAGACCCTCGTGTCTTGCCCCCCAAAGTCACTTTTTTTCTTTCCCTCTTAGCCTGTCTTTCCTTTCTCCACTAGCGTAGAGAACTGGGCAGAGAAGTAAATCATTTTGAAATTGTGCATGGCTGTCAGCAACAGAGATTTGACTGTAGTGCCTTAAACAAATCAGAGATTTCTTTCTTTCCCATAAAACCACATCTGGAAGTCTGCATTCCAAGGGGTAGGTATGGCAGTTTCGTGGAGTCAGGGATCCCTTTTCCTTCCATCTTTAGCGCACAATGTCCCTCCTCGAGGTCATAAAATGGCTGCTCAACCTTCAGCCATCAAGTTTGTATTCCAAGGAGAATGGCAAGGCGTCAATGTTGGAAGCCCTACCACTAACTTGTACTTATGATGCATTAACCACATAACCTTGGCCCTAACATTGGGGGTTGAGATAATCTTTGCTGTGGGAGGAAGTCCGGTGCACCCTGGGATGTTTAGCCGCAATCCTGCTTATAACCACTAGATGTCAGTAAAACTACCATCCCCTCTCCCTCCGCAGCAGTTGTGACAATTCAAACCGTCTCCAGACATCGTCAAATATCCTCTGGGGACCAATACAGCCGTTTGGTTGGGAAACATGGAGCAACTCGGAGCGTCAAAAGAAGCTGATAGATACAATTTTTAAGCACATCACCACACCCAATTGTGCAGGAGTTTCTATTAGAAAGAAAGAAGTGGAGATTGGAGATTTGGACAAAAAACAACAGTGTTTGCCCCAAGAGAATTTACTCCTTATTTACTTTCCTCTTAATCCTACTTACAAAGAAACGGTGACCTAGGAGTGATGGTAAACAGCGTCAGGATACGATCGGGAACAGTGGGGACTGGGAGGATGAGAGCAAAGACCCCATCTAAAGGGGGAGCAAGATTTTTGCGAGTGGTATTTTACCCATAGGATACCAGTTTGCCCATAGGATACCAGGATACCAGGACCGGCTTGTATGATTTCAAATTTTTTATTATGGGAAATTTCAAACTTTTTCAAAAATAGAATCGTATGACTAACTCACGGCCATCCATCTTCAGCATTTATTCACACTTTGCCAATCTCATTTTTATTCTCTTCACACAATTTGCTGCTTCTTTGCTAGAGTATTTGAAAGCAGATTGCAGGCCTCTTGTCGTTCCCCCAGTAAATACCTGAAGCTTACTTTTTTCCTTTTCTCCCGAGGCCACCAGGCTATTATCACACCTACCCAGATTAACCATGAGATCTGAGCATGGACCAGGGGACGTCTCAGGAGCCTTCCAGCGTTGCCGTTCTAAGCTCTATTAACCAGATCCACTCCTTTTCTCCTGATCACTCTCCCTCTCCCACCTCTGTCCCTTCTATACACACAGCCAGAAACACTGACAGGAAATGCAGAGAATGTGCACAGGCAAGCACGCAAATGCAGAAATACAGACATACACACCAACTCACACAACCACACAGACGTTGCTGCACACAGACAAAGGCACGCACAGAGCCACTCGCACACTCCTCGGCTACTGCTTCAAGAATGACGCGCACACCCTGAATTTAAACCTTCAAGAATGTTAAGCTGGGCTGGAACTAGTGCCTACTTGATTCCCGCCCACACCCTGCCATCTCCCTTGCACTGACTAATTTTTGACCCTGAGCTTGTTTGCTCACCCAGGCCTTCATTTTCTTTTGTGCAAAACAGGGAGAACAATTCCAACTTGCCTCCTGACAATGAGGCAGGGAGTAATGTAATTAAAGGATTGCACCCTCCTTGTGCCAGTATTAAAGTGCTTAATAATTACCGCAAAATAGCAGCAGTGATGAGGTGATTAGATGCCCCAGTGGAAGCCTGGCGTAAACGAAAAGGCCCAGAAAGGGCTCTGATGGTCTTAATCTTCTGATTCTAGACAATCTAAGACCCACAGCCCATAGCTCTCCTGTCCCCAAAGCCTTATGTTCACCATCTATTAATACATGAAGCTGGTTTCGGTGGCCTGACAGGAGAAGAGGTTCAAAATCTGAATTCTCAACTCAAGCCCTTAGAGGAGAAAGATATTTTGCTGCTTGGTTCCTAAATTAGAATAAGATTTCTGGGTATTTCAATGTCTCCCTTTATCTCTGTACCATTCATACTTCTGCTGACAGAGCTCTGGGCCTGGGTGGGGCTTGGGGTCAAGGGGCTCCCGGGTGATGCATTCTTGAGGTGTGCCCTTGGAGGAGACGTCCAAACAAGCCCCTGGCTCCTGCCATGCTCTGTTGAGGACACTCCCAAAATATCCAGGGCACAGATGCTATTTTTGAGGTTCAGCTTAAAGGCTTCCTTGTGGTCCCCACACAATCTGCTTTCATTCTGAGCTTGCTTCTAAATAGATCTTCTTGCCTTCCTTTTGTACTTCCAGGAAACTTGGTTTCTTTTGGGGTTGCTTGAGCAAAATGTGAATTATTCTTCTTTCTTTTAGTCTTTTCAGGAGGACCAAACTATCTATGTGTTTAAAAAAAGATTTTTAAAAATCCCTTGTTGTTTCTTTGCTACTATTGAGTAGAGAGAATAGAAGCTAAAAGTTTTGAGATAAAAACTTAATATGGAGCTTGCAAATCCATTTCTTCCTGAGTGGCTGCAAATCTATCATTCCCAAAGTCAGTTTCTGTCCTGGAGCCAGCAGAAAACGAAATTTTGTTTCCTGTTGTTGTGCCTTTTTATTTATTTATTTTTTTCTGGAGACAGGGTCTCTCTCTGTAACCTGGAATAGAGTGTATTGGTATGATCAAAGCTCACTGCAACCTCAAACTCTTGGGCTCGTGCCATCTGCCTGCCTTAGCGTCCTGAGTATCTGGGACTACAGTCACATGCCACCATGCCTGGCCAATTTTTTTGCAGTGATGGGGTCTCACTATGTTATCCATGTTGGTCTCAAACTCCTGGACTCAACTAATCCTCTCACCTCAGCTTCCCAAAGTGCTAGGATTAAGGAATGAACCACCATGCCTGGCTATCTGTTGTATTTAAATACATAAAAGAGGTCAGCACACTTTGAAGATCATTTCATTTGCAAAATATTCTGAAGTTGAGAAAAGGGCATTTTTATTTTTGCAGAGTAAGCATGATAATAATGTAATAATAATGATGGTGATAATAATAGTAATGTTAGAGCTGTCTTTTTTTTTTTTTTTTTGGCCGGGACTGGGTTTGAACCTGCCACCTCTGGCATATGAGGCTGGCGCCCTACTCCATTGAGCCACAGAGCTGTCATTTGTTTGAGCATTCACTGTGTGCCCGGCACTGTGCTAAGCTTGCTATGAGTATATCTCACTTAATCTCCAGAGCCCTGTGAAGTAGATGTGGTTATTATTGCCATGGTGAAAATCTCCACCTCTTCCAGGAAGCCCCTCCGCACCCCAGCCCTGCACTCTGACTGTAGGCTGAGGGCTTTCTGACCTTCCAGCTATTAGGCCACCTTATGTGTATCCTTCAGTGCCCTTGCAGTGCTGTTTGAAATGACTTGATTTCATGTCCTTGAGACCAGAGTGCATGTCTTATTCAACCTGTGTATCTCAAGGGACCAGCACATTATAATTCCCTTGTTGACATTAGTTTAAAAAAATGAATAAGACCTTGGGAAAATTATCTAATTTCTTTGAGCTTCACTCTTTCCTTTGTAAAATGAAGATAACAACAGTAATAGTAACACCTAATATTTATTGAGCCTTCATGTGCCAGAGAGCTATCCAATATCTATCCCTTGATAACAGATCTCGATTTTGTTCTGGGCAGTGATGTATCCCCCATGCAGCTAGGAGTAGACAGTGGGAAATAAGCAGAAATTGTTGGGTAGATACACACCTTTTGCTCCTCATCATTTCCTCCTTCTTCCTGTTTAGAATATGGATGCGATGGCTGGCACTCTGGCAGCTATTTTGGTTCAGGAAGAAATCTTGAGGATGGTGGAACAGAAAGAAATTTAAGACTCTGATGACTGTGTTGTCATCATTGCAACCCCCAGAAAATTCTCCCTTTCCTTCCCAGTCTATTTCCTTCCCTTTGTACACCCCTGACTTTTTATCACCATAAGTTAGTTTTGCTGATTCTAGAGCCCCATATAAATGGAATTAGCCAGTACTTACTCCTTGATGTCTGGCTTCTTTGCTTAACATAATGTCTGTGAGAGTCATTCCTGTTGGGTGTATTACTAGTTCATTCATTTTCATTATTTTATATAAATACACATATATACACACTAAAGTTGTATATATTAAATAATACACTAAAACTATAATAAACTGTTTTGGTAAACTAAACTAAATATATTTGTTAGTATATATATTATATATATGTATAGAAATATTTAGTAAACATCCATTGTGTTGTTAAAGAACACTTGAACTGGCTCGGCGCCTGTGGCTCAAGCGTCTAAGGCGCCAGCCACATACACCTGAACTGGTGGGTTTGAATCCAGCCCAGGCCTGCCAAACAACAATGATGGCTGCAACCAAAAAATAGATGCACTTTGTGGCGGGTGCCTGTAGTCCCAGCTACTTGGGAGACAAAGGCAAGAGAATTGCTTGAGCCCAGGAGCTGGAGGTTGCTGTGAGCTATGATGCCACAGCACTATACCCAGGGTGACAGCTTGAGACTCTGTCTCAAAAAAAAAAAAACACTTGAACTATTTCTAGTTTTGGGCTGTTATGAATAAAGCTGTTGTGAATATTCTTGAACATGACTCTTAGTGGACATATGTCCACATTTCTCTAGGGTGGCATAGTTCCCTAATTTGGGGTCCACGCAGGATCTTTCCTGGTTATTCTATATGTTGTTTCAATTCTTACTGGCTTCGCCCATTGCAGGTGCAACCACCCAATGCTGACCTCTCAGCCTCTCACTGACCTCTCAGCCTTACATGCCCCGTGCTCGAGCATTCAAGCCAAACCTGAACCCTTTTCCTAGTCTTCCCAGCTCAGTAGACACTGTCACCACCCATAGGGTCACAGGAGCCACAAGTCAGCCTTGAGTCTTCCTTAGGTCTGCTCTTTGGCCCTCCACACCCATCCCAGTACCACATCCAACCCACAAGTTCCAACTTTAAACAGTCTTTTCAGCCCACTCACTTCTCATTGCCACTGCCACCTCCCAGGTGCCACTCATCTCACCCCTCCCTTAGCTACACTGTCCAGCCTCCTAATTGGCTCCCTACTTCCATCTTGCTTTTCTGCAGTAGTTTCTCCAAATGACAGGAATCTGCTTTTAAAATGGGAAATGGATTGTGCTCTTTGGAATGTCTTCCTGCTGCGCTTAAACTGGAGATTAGACTCCTAAATGGTGGTCTGCTAGGCTCACTAGCATCTGGCCATCACCTGTCGCATGTCCTCCCAGGCACACTCTTAGCTCCTGAAATACACCACCCTCCTTTTAACCTTGGCATTTACATACACTGTTCTTTCTCATCACCAACTAATTGTCCTTTACATGTTCTTCTATGACATTTCACACACACACAAGCAAACAGGCATGTATAAGCTGTTCCTCCCATCCCCTTAAAACGTGAGAAATCAGGACCTGCAGTGCATGGGGCCCTTCCTGCACAGTATTTTGTTTCATTTTGCTTAGGAAGCTCTAGCATGAACTTTGTAGCTTCTTTGCTTTTTTTTAGACAGTCTCACTCTGTCACCCTGGGTAGAGTGCCACAATGTCATAGCTCACAGCGACCTCAACCTCAAGCGATCCTGATGCCTTGGCCTCCCCAGTTGCTGGGACTACAGGCCTTCACCACAACACCGAGCTAGTTTTTCTATTTTTAGAAGAGACTGGGTTGCACTCTTGCTCGGGCTGGTCTCCAACTCTTGAGCTCAAGCAATCCACCCTCCTCGGCCTCCCAGAGTGCTGGGATTCCTGGCGTCAGCCACTGCTCCTGGCCTACCTCCTTCTTTTACACCATTTTACTCTCCGCTGTATGAATGGGCCGTCACTTATTTATCCAGTCTTTTATTAGTAAGTATTGCATCCATTGTTTTTGCTGTTAAAAACAATGTGATAAGAAGTAACTGAAAAATGTCATTTAGCACGTGTATGAATAAACCTATAAGATAAATTCCTAAAAGCAGAATTGTGGTAACAGCTACGGGCATTTTAAATCTAATGAATATTGCCAAAGCCCCTTGCATGTGGAATTTTATTGGTTTATCCTCCTAACTAAAGTATGAGATTGCTCATTTTCTGATACCTTTATTACTAACATAGTGGGCCCTCATTTGGGGATTTTGGTTAAATTAATAGGGAGGAGGGTGCTCTAGGTCCACGTAGCTTGGGTAGCATAGCTTTATGTAGACACGTGACCAATCAGCGTTTCCACCCCTGGCAAGAGTGATTGGCTGAGATGGGCACATGACCTATGCTCAGCCAATGAGATACAACCTCTGGTCTGCCTGTGTTGGTGTTATCGAGAGGTATGTGTTTGCCATTGTTTTCCACACTCCTTGACTTTGTGAGACAAAGGGACCTTCCTCCTCACCTAAAAAAAAAAAATGATAATAAGAGACAGAAAAAGCAACCTTCATTTCCCTGACCTTGATCTTGAAAACAAAAGAATACTGTTATTCTACACCTGGGTCTTTGGTGATCCAGTTTCAATCCAACAAATATTTCTTAAACACTTAATACTTTGTAAGTCTTGAGCTGAATTCTAGGAGTGGCCTCAATTCCTAATGATTGTATTTTTAAGGTACAATATTCTTCTAAAATGTTTTTAAATTAAAATAACATAATTAAGTGTTAAAATATAGGCAGTATAAAGACATGAAAAATGGTGAAATAACCCTTATTGATATTTAAGGAGAATCCTAGTTACATTTCTACATCATTAGAAAAGTGAAGTCATTCAGAAAGGCTCAAAAAAGTAGCATTCAGTCATATCAAATCACCCCCCAACTCAGTGGATTAAAATAATTACCTTTTTAAGCACTCATCGAAAAAAATGGTACCTAAGTCCACTCCCCTGTTAACATTTTACTATGGTTGTTTCTAGAAAATGTTTGTTCTATACAAGAATATTTATGCATACATGACAAGATATTGTTTTGTTTTAATTTAGGAAAATGATTATACTATGTCTTCTGTTCTTTGTCTTCAATTTTTCATTTAATGCTATCCTGGACCAAAGACTCAGTAGAAAAATGGACAAAGGATATGAACACACAGTTCACAAAAAAAGGAACTACAAATAGTTCATAAACATATGAAAGGATGTTTGACATCCTCTGTAATAAGAAAACTGCAAATTAAAAGTACACAGAGAGATCATTTCTTACCTATCAGACTGGCAAAAATCCAAGCGTCTGATAACACGCTATGCTGGCAAGCCTGCAGGCAAAGAAGCACTTTTGTACCTTGGTGGCGGAGGCAGAAATCGGCACAGTCTTATGGAGGGCAATTTGACCATATCCATCAAAGTGACAAAGGTACATGCTCTATGATCCAACAGCCCCAACTTCTGCAAATGTATCCTTCTGATAGTCTTGCTCAAGTTCAAAATGACATATGCCAGGGGTCATGTTAAAATAGAGGCTTACTGTCTACCTCCCCCATTGTGAGGACTGTTTGCTGAAAGATAGCTTCCACCCACAGGTATAATGATAACTAACACTTCTAGATTTCGCTCTGTTCCACACAGTGTGCTTGTTGCTTTGTACATACAAAATAAATTCATGTCCACCGTATACCTATGTGGTGGGTACTGGTATTGTTCCCACTCTTACTGATGAGGAAATGGCAGCACTAGGAGATTAAATAACTTGCAGAAGGTCACAGAGCTGGTAAGATGGGAGTGTTTTCTAAAATCACAAATTCCCAATATCATACTTCAAATGAACTGGCTAACGTCCAGCAATCTATTTTATTTTATTTTTTATTTTTTGTTTATTTTTTGAGACAGAGTCTCACTATGTCACCCTCAGTAGAGTGCTGTGGTGTCATAGCTCACAGCAACCTCAAACTCTTGCTTAAGCGGTTCTCTTGCCTCAGCCTCCCAAGTAGCTGGGACTACAGGCCCCACCACAACTCCCGACTAATTTTTGGTGCAGTTATTGTTGGTTAGTTGGCCCGGGCTGGGTTTGAACCCTCCACCCTTGGTATATGTGGCTGGCGCTGTAACCACTGTGATACAGGCGCCAAGCCCAGCAATCTAAAAAGACTACCTATATGCTTTAGGAATTAATGACCTCAGGGACTTAATTTTAAGGTGCCAAAGAGTGGTTTTTGTTAAAACAGTCAAGACATAAGGGCCACCTGGTCAGGCATTTTCCTTTTGATGGTCTTGAGTATTTGTGGAACAGGAATAAACCAATAGAAGTGAATCAAATCTGCATATTTATTTCTATTGAAAAGGAATTTTTAAAACCAAACCAAGTTTTTCCAAAGGTATATTATTTAGAATGTAATTTCATCTGTGGAGTCTAGAGACATAAGAGATTAAAATATGGTAAAATTTGTTTTGCACACAGAAGGCTGAGCTGAAATGTGCCAGAAAGTTGTTGGGGGCTTGGGCCTTTAACTTGTTATGCCATCCTTACCAGTGTACTATCCCCATCCTAAAGTCCAAATAGCTGATCATGTTTGCAGTCCCATGTTCCACTCACATCTCATTGGCCATACCTCAGTCACATGGCTGCTCCTTGCTGCAAGGGAGGTTGGGAAATGTAGTCTTTATTTGGACCAGCCATGGGTTTCCATGGAGCACCTATCCCTATAGAAGGGGAAAACTGATTTGGGGGACAACAGTCAGATTCTAGCACTGAAGGCATTATTAAATGCTTAGAATTTTGATTCTGAACAAAATAGATTACTCATTCCCAGGAACAGCGCTGTGCCATATGGTTTCAGAATTTTAGCTGACCATGGCTGCCAATTCCACAAGGCCCACTTGGCTGGTCTTGGGCTTTGTGGTTATATAATGCAGTAAGCACACGTGGGTCCCAAGCTAATCAACAATAATAGATTAGAGCAAACGATGTTTATTTTTAAATTTCTTCTCCAGGGTGTTGTCATCAGTGTCACAAGAGAGGTTAATTATTTTGCTGATTATGTAAGAAAATACATGTAGAACACTGAGATTTCTTTTGGCTTTAAACTTCCACTTTCTTTCTGCAGTGTTCTAACCCCAGGGATATATTGGGGTCTGGAGACTACCCAAATCACCAGCCCCTTATTCTGGCTCTACGTCTGGTGTAAATGGACTCTCCACCCATCCCTTCCCCACCTGAATACAACTTGATTCCAAATAAGGAGAGAAGGCAAGTGAACTCTCTGATTCATACAAGCCACACTAAGTCTTAGACACTCAGCGAGGTGAATAACTCCCCCTTTTTGGTGGGTGACTGTTGTTTTTGATCTACCCAGCACCCCTTTCCTCTATCTCTGATAACAGCATCACAGTTTTGGAGAGAACTCTCCCGGATCACTGCTATTTCATATAGCTTAGGTGGGGTTGAGCCTGATTCTGGATTTATTAATAAATATGGGCATCTGACCCAGCCGCAGACAATCAATGTATTCCATCCCAAGGACTCAATTCTGTTCTTTTTTTCAGAACTATTGGGAAAGAGAAGATTTTTTTTCAGTTGGATTTGGCTATTTACCTTTGCCATCATTTAATTTGCCCTTTCATTCAGCAAATACTAAGCACCTACTGTGTGCCAGGCAGTATTATAGGCACTAGGGCTACAACAGTGAAAAAAACTGGGGAGCAAAATGCTTGCCTTTAGGGAGTTAACATTTGAATGGGGGCAGGGATATAGCTAGTAAGCAAACAAATATGTAATATGGGCAGGGGGTAATAGGTTATATGGAGCAAAAAAAGAAAAAAAAAAAACAGAACAAAAGAGAATACCAATAACAAAAATTAAACAGACTAAGGGGAGTTGTATGCAGGAGTACTGAAATTGCTATTTTATATAGGACAGGCTGGGAAGAACTCTTTAAAGAAGTAGCATTTAAGCGGAGATGAGAGAAGTGAGGGAATTAACCGTGTTCTTATCTTAGAGAACAGCATTCCAATTGGGAAGAATAGCAACTGCAAAGTCCCTGAGGCAAGACCACTCTTAACTTGTTTGAAGAATAACAAGTCAGATTGGCCAGAGCAGAGTGAGCAAGGAAAAAAGAAGGCGAAGAGGCCGGGAAGCTGGGCAGAGAACAGGTGGTGATAGGCTTGGTAGGTGGTGATAAAGAGTGTGGATTTTACCCTGAGGGTATGGAGGGACCCATCAGAGTGGTTAGAGCAGGGCAGCAACCTGATCAGATCTGTGCTTTAGAAAACTCATTCTGGCTACGTGGTAAGAGGCAGACTGGAGAGTTTGAAATGTGAGTTAGATAGTGTCATGGGGGCCCTGAGATGAGCCACATGCGATCTGGAGTGACAATTCTCACATTTAAAACTCTAGACCAGTTTTTGCAAAGTTCAGTCATCTAACCACTACGTTCATTATGTATGTTTTATATTCCTGCGGCATCATCTCCTTGATATTTTTCCTTAAACAAACACATTTCTTGTACTTAAGTATATTTATTTTTAAAGGAAATTTTAGGGCAGCACCTGTGGCTCTAAGACGTAGGGTGCCAGCCCCATATGCTGGAGGTGGCGGGTTCAAACCCAGCTCCAGCCAAAAACTGCAAAAAAAAAAAAAAAAAAAAAAGGAAAGGAAATTTTATATTTCTACTGTATCAGTCAACTCAGGCTTTGTTTTGCTGCAATAATAAACAACCCCATAATGTCCATAGGTTGTTAACAACAAAGATTTACTTCTCATACAAATCCTCACTTACTTTCTCATTACGTGTTAGTTTTAAGTGGGCTTTACCTCTAGCCCATGGGTCATCTTTAATCCAATGTAGCCTATCCCTGGGGCAGGCCATTCTCATAGCAGAGAGAAACCGAATGATGACTGTCAAAGATGTTTCTTTGAAGCTAAGCTCATATCATTTTTTTTTTTTTTTGCAGTTTTTTATTTTTGGGGGGGTCTGGGGCTGGGTTTGAACCTTCCACCTCCAGCATATAAGGCCAGCGCCTTACTACTTTGAGCCACAGGTGACGCCTATGCTTATATCATTTTTAAAAATTTGAGACAGGATCTAACTCTGTTGCCTGGGCTACAGTGCAATGGCATCATCACAGCTCAGAGCAGCTTTGAACTCCTGGGTTCAAATGATTCTCCTGCCTCAGCCTCCCAAAGTGTTAGGATTATAGGTGTGAGCTACTATACTTGGCCTTAAGCTAGAAAGTCACAACACCAAACCTGACTTTAGTAGGTGGGTCAACCAGGAAACCCTAATGGGATAAATACTTTGATGGTAATACAATCAGTCACATGTACTGTCAATGAAAAACCAGCACCACTGACTTTCAATCAAAAGTAAATATTATCGGGGCGGCGCCTGTAGCTCATCGAGTAGGGTGCCGGCCCCACATACCAAAGGTGGCAGGTTCAAATCTGGCCTCGGCCAAAATGCAAAACAGAAAAATAGCCGGGCCTTGTGGTGGGTGCCTGTAGTCCCAGCTACTCGGGAGGCTGAGGCAAGAGAATCACCTAAGCCCAGGATTTGGAGGTTGCTGTGAGCTGTGATGTCACAGCACTCTACTGAGGGCAATAAAGTGAGACTCTGTCTCTACCAAAAAAAAAAAAAGTGACTATTATGGAAACATGTAACTTTATTAAATTCTAGACAAACAACCTTGCCTTCTGAGGGCACTAAATCTGAGACCCACTCTTGAACAAGCAGTTGGAGCAGAAAAGGGTTAAGTGTTAGGAAGGGATTACAGACCTGTTACTGTAAAACCGAGACTGTTGTGTAGA
This sequence comes from Perodicticus potto, assembly GCA_963574655.1. NCBI lineage: Eukaryota > Metazoa > Chordata > Mammalia > Primates > Lorisidae > Perodicticus > Perodicticus potto. The sequence continues at coordinate 11,005 of CAUYRH010172362.1, read as the reverse complement.
TGTGACCAGAATGTTGGAGAGACAGTGGGCTATCACCATTATTTTGCCATGTATAATGTACTCCCGTGTATAATGCACACCCACGTTTTTGTCCCAAACTTGCATGAACAGAAATCTTTCATTTTAATTTTTTAATTCAAAATTTTATTTAGGCACTCCTTTTTTGTGTTGTAAAAGAATTTTAGCATTTATTTTTTAACATATTTGGGTACGAGAACCTTTAATGTAACAAGTAATTACAAAACACAAGAACAGATACAAAATACAAGAAATTTTATGTACCAATAACAAATACTATTACTCATGTTATCATGCACATCCTTCTTTTTCCCCTCAAAAATCTGGATTTAAAAAATGTGCATTATGTCTGGCAAATACGGAATTTGATGGAGAGGTTCTGTGCCCACTAAGATCTTCCCATGAATCCGCACTGCACTTGGTCTAGACTTTGGGAAGCTCTGTTTTAAAACCAGTCTGGGCGAGGTCAAGAGGTAAGTGTCTGAGGGAGACGTGACTACCATAGCCAGGTGGGTGCCTTAAGGGCTATGTGTCTGCACAATTTTATGATGGGACCCCTTAAGTTGTGCAACATGGTGGCCCTGCAGAGGATTTCCACGGGCTACTTCATTTAATTATCACCTCTGTTCTTCCAGGTCGGCAGCATTACCTCTATTTTACAGCTAAAAAAACTGAGATTCAGGGAGGTTCAGAGCCTCGCTGAGGACCATGGCAGGAGAGGACCAGCCGTCTCCCTAACGCGAGGGCCTGAGAGTGTAGTTTCATATTTGGCCACTTGGTGTCAGTCTCTCCAAACTGTAGGAAAAACGCCCAGTGGAGTCCGGCAGGTGCGGAGGGGGTCTGAGGCACAGCCAGTTGTAAGCTGATCCCAGGTTGGCCAAGAGTCCACATCCTGTTCTTTGTCCGCCCTGTCACCCATGGGTGTGCAGAATTCCTTCCTGTTCCCTGTTGGAACTGGGTCCTTCTCTGCTTACACCGCAAGTGCATTGCGGGCGTTATCTCACCTGAGCCTGCCAGCAGCTACGTGATTTCCCCTTAGTGCAGACCAGGGCTCTGAGGCCAAGAGAATTGGAGTGACTTGTCCAGCTAATGAATGGCAGTCAGAATTCCAACGCAGTCTGCGTTAGAATCTTGGAGTTCTGATGTCCAGCAAGTGCGTGGTGGGACGGTTTGTATTCATTCTCACTTTTTCATAAAATCTATCTCCAACCACCTGACCTCAGACTCGAATGTCCTTAGAATGAAAATAATCCCTTTAGGGAAGTGTATATATATATATGTCTTTTTTGATGTAGGGTTAATTTTCTTTCTTTTATTCTTTTCATTTTTTCTTTTTTAGAGACAGAGTCTCATTTTGTTGCCTTTGATTGAGCGCTGTGGCATCACAGCTCTCAGCAACCTCCAGTTCTTGGGCTTGGGTGATTCTCTTGCCTCCCGAGTAGCTGGGACTACAGGCGCCTGTCACAATGCCCGGCTATTTTCTTGTTGCAGTTTGGCCAGGGATGGGCTCGAACCCACCAACCTCGGTATATAGGGCCGGCGCCCTACTCACTGAGCCACAGGTGGGCGCTGCCTCTAGAAGTTAATTTTCTTCTGATCATCAAGAAAACACCAAGGTTTTTCCTAAAAATATTTTTTGGAAATAAGTTACCTAACTATACTTTGATAATTATTTTTAAAAATTAGAAAATTCATGAGATACAACTATCTAATTTCTAAAAATTAGAAAATTCATGAGATACGACATCAGAGATATGACTCACTGAACTGTATATTTTTTTTGTCTCTACATATACTGTTTTTCTTTTCATATAGTTTATAGTAAAAATGATTCGCCAAATGTGTAAAAAAAATTAGAAAATTCATGTAAGTAAAAAGAACAAAATAAAAGTCACCCTTAATTCACATCAAAATCAAAGTCAGTCTTAACTCACACCAGGCACAAAGTGCTGCTGACACTTTGGCATTTTTCACACTCTCATCTATCAATGTCTTTAAAAACTTAAAAAAAAAAATTAAGGAAACATATTCACCCCCAAAATATTCAAAAGGTACCAAAAGATTTACAATGTGTGTTCTTTCTCTAATTCTTAACCCCCTGACCCAGCTCCAAAATTCCCAGCTTCTCACCCTAGGAGCCATTCTGGTTATCATTTCTTAGGGATCATTGCAGAGATATCCAGAATGTAGATAAGCAGACATGTGTGTGGATTCCTGGGCCCGTTTCTCAGAATAGAAGCGCATTACACACCCTGTTCTGCAATGGGTTTTGTTTTTTGTTAAGCTTAACAATGTACCTTGGTGACCTTTCCAGATCCGCACTGGGAGAGCATTCTTCGCATATTCCATTGCTTGAATATAATAATTTATCTCACCAGTTTTCTAGTGATAGTCATGGAGGTGTTTCCAGTCGTTTGCTGTGACAAACAATGCTACAATTAGTGTCCCTTTTGCAGAAGTCTTTCTGTGTATGCGCGTCTATTTCTGCGCGATAAATTCTTAGCAACTGATTGCCCAGTCACAGGACAGGTGCATTTTAAATTTTTTACTTTTTGACGCTAATTGTCTAAATGCTCTCTAAGGTTATACTTACCAATCGTCACTCAGACCAGCAACCTACGTGAGATCTGGTTTCCCCACACACTAGCCAAAGCCAAATATTATCACACTTTTTGATCTTGGCCGTACCCATAAAGGAAAAAGGTGTTCACCACAGTTCTAATCTACATCTGTTTTTTTTTTTTTTTTGAGACAGAGTCTCACTTTGTCACCCGGTAGAGTGCCGTGGTGTCACAACTCACAGTAACCTCAAACTCTTGGGTTTAAGCGATTCTCTTGACTCAGCCTTCCAAGTAGCTGGGACTACAGGCACCCACCACAACACCCGGCTATTTTGGGGGGTTGTAGTTGTTGTTTGTCAGGCTGGTTTTGAATCCACCAGCTCCAGTGTATGTGGCTGGTGCCTTAGCCCCTGAGCTACAGGCTCTGAGCCTACATCTTCTTTTCTTTTTATGTTGGGCTGGGAATTTAAAAATAAGTTCAAAGGCTACTTGCATTTATTTCTGGTGGCAAAGCAATCATGTCCTTGGTCTATTTTTCTATTAGATAATTGTCTTTTTATTGGTCTGCAAGGGCTCTTTATATACTAAAGAAATGAAATCTTTATTTCTCATATATGTTGTAAATGTACATATTTTTAAAATATAGCTATGTAGAGAAAAGTGGAATCCCGTTGTACACGGTGTTTCTGAAGCCTGTGGTCATTTGACGATATATTGTGAATTGCTTTCCATATTTATAAGTGTGTCTTTGTAACAAAATTATTCATTTGTCTTTATTGAAAAATCATTCTGGGTATATTAAAGTTCATCAAATGCAAATAGCTATGAATTGATGTGAACACAGCAGCAGCAAGTATCAGAAAGGAGTATTATGAGGCATCTGATATGTCCCATTTAGTGGTAGGAGTTACTTAATTTATTCCTCCCAACAGTGCAGTGAAGCAAAACATCCCCATTCTACAGATGAGAAAACTGAGTCCAAGAGGATAGTCATGGGATTTGTCCAAGGCCTCCCAGCTGGTCAGTGGAAGATCTGGGATTCAAACCCATGCAGTTTGTCTTCTAAAACCTTAGCTGCCACCTTCTATTACTTTAAATTCTCACATTCTCAGCCAGTACGGATTGAGAACAGCTGTGAGCAAAATCCCATTCCCCTCCACCCCCCAACCCACCATCCCAGGTTGGGAAGTGTCATGGAGTTCAGGGGCCAGGCCACCAGGAGGCGCCGGGGGCACATTTCTTGCTTGGTGTGTGGCGCTGGGAACAGGCTGGGTTCAGGCACCCTGGGATGGGGCAATATTTGAAGACTGATGATCTTGGGGCTGGAGTGGCTCAGAACCAGAGGTGATGTCCTTTGCCACACCTGGCGCAGCCTCTTCTGCCTCCCTAGAGGGAATCACCTCTGGCATCCTTCAGGGATTCCTAAATATCTGGCCCCAGCCCTACCCCTCTGGGGACTTGGATTCCTGTAAGGCTGCCTTTCTCCGCCTCAGCACTGTTGACATTGGGTAGAATAGTCTTGTGCTGTGGGGGTCTGTCCTGTGCATTGCAGGATGTTTAAGAATGTCCCTGGCTGCTGTCCATTATGATGGTACTCCCTGCCTACCCAAGTTGTGACAATCCAAGATCTCTCTAGATGTTGCCAAATGTCCCTTTGGGGATACAATTGCTCTTGGTTGAGAACCACTGCTGTAGACCTCAGGGGCTTGGCAGGTTATGTAAATGATGCAAGCCAGCCCTGGGGAAGATGATAACAGCTCTCACCTAGAGAACCTCGTGTATAGATTACTGACACCCTGTTAGGTGGACTAATACCGTCTCTGCTTTACATAAGAGGACATCAAGGCCCAGAGAGGTTCAGGGACTTGCACAATGCCACGTAGCCACTACATAGCAGAGCTAGGACTTGAACCTGGGTGATCAGACTCTAGCATTTGTGCCCTTAACCATTGAACTCTACTGTCCCTCAGGGAAATAGGCATTGTGTGCCCATCGGATTCACAGGAACATTCTCCACTTCCACAAAGAAATATTTCGTTCCCAGCTTTCTTTATCTGTTTTCATTTTTCCCACTTTTGAAGAAAGGCGATTACAAGGGATTTTTCATTTTCCTTATAACTGTACGAGTAAAACACCAGCACAAAGTACCATAATAAATGACAGCTGACATCCAACCTCAATATCAGGGAGGCATTGTGAAGTGGTGGGGACGGTGGTGTCTCCAAGGGGACATAGGAGTGGCGGGGACATGGTGTCTCAAAGGCGACATGGGGAATGGTGTGGACAGTGGTGGGGACAGTGGTATCCCACAGAGGACATGGGGAAGTGGTGGGGACTGCGGCGTCCCAGAGGGCTCAACTCTGTCGGTTCTGATACATTGTTTCCTGGTATGTGCTCTGTCTCAATTTTGCAAGAGAAGCCAGAAATCTGGATTTTTAAGGTGAACTATTCTAACTTTTAAGTCATGACAAGTACTTTAAACATTTAAAACCCTGGAAGACCAAACAGAACATGTCTGGACCCTAATTTAGTCTGAGAACTTCCAATTTGCAACCTCTCTGAAACCCTTTTGACATCCAGGAGCAAACGCTTTCAGTTGTGCTGTGCCTGTCACCGTCCTTTTAGTTAATTCTTTTATGTATTCAATCAGCCATTCATCCATGCATGCATTTCACCCACCCACTCACCTGTTAACCCACCCAGCCATCCAATATCCCTCTGTTCATCCATTTGTCCGTCCGTCCGTCCGTCCGTCCGTCCATCCATCCATCCATCCATCCCTCCTTCCCTCCCTCCCTCCCTCTATTCTCCCATACAGCCATAGGTTAGTTCATTTACTCACCAATCATCACTAGGCCCTCTCTGTGCACTAAACCCTAGGCCAGGACCTGGAGACACAGGAGACTGTGACCCAATCCCTATCTAGAAACTCATCATCTAGTTCAGCGGAAATGAGAATACATCCAACCACAGACAAGGATGGAACCAAATTCTGTTAAATTCAGACTCTGCTATTCATCAAGTGGGCAAATTTGGGCAAATTATGAAACTGTTTGAGTCTCAGTTTCCCTCTTAGTGAGTCGTGGCTAACAGCAGTGATTTCCTGCTTGCTTGCAGATGCTGTCAGAATTAGATAACATGAGGATGTGGGGCTCGTGACAAGGCCCATCCTTGGAGACACTGGTGTGATGCATGTTATGCTACAGGGAAAAGTGGGGCCGTGGCATTAGGCAGGGCCACGAGCTCAGCCTGGGGGCCTGGGGAGGTTTTCTGTGGGTGGCAGCATCCTAGATGTCCTACCATGCCCCAAGTCGGCAGAGAGGTTGCTTTGTCATTATTCGGCACAACTTCCTCCTGATCAGGCTGACGCCCTCCCCTGCCTGGCACACACTGGTTTTCCCGTCTTGCCTCACTGCTAAAGGGCAGCTCTTTCTCTGCCTGCCCCACCCCAGCCCCCACCCCACTCCCCTGCCCCAGCTGTGGGAAAACTCTATGGAACAGAAAGGGCTTGCGGGCTCCTTCTTCTCTAAATTCATTGTTATTTTTTCCCATTTAAATTAAAACCATGCTTATTAAAGAAGATTAAGAAAAAAACACATCAAAAAAGAAGAGAAGGAAAATTATTTTGTGTCCCAGTTTTCTAATGCAACCACACTAAACAATTCCTTTTTTTTTTTCCTTTTCCCCAAGCCAGGGTATTGGGTGTGTGTGTAGTTGTAAATCATACTGCTCAGCCACTTAGTGTTGTGTTTTTAAAGACTTTACGATGGCTCGTCTCAGGATTTTAACCTTATGATGATATGAAAGCAATAGAGATTTGGTAGAAACCGTGCTTCAAATTTTGAATTCTGATCTCATGTTTCAGACTCATGATACGTGGTACAATACTTTACATGAGCAGTTCAATACTTTGTTATAAAATAGACTTTGCGTTAGATGATTTTGCCTAAGTGAGACATCATGTCTGTGTTCTGAGCATGTTTAAGGTAGGTTAGGCTAAGCCAGTGATTTTCAACCAGTGTGCCATGAAGAGGTCTTAGGTGTGCCGCCAAAATTTTTAAAGGTCATTAATTAAATTATGTTCAAAAGATGTTCAAAGCATGGTAAGTATATTCTTTTTTTTTTTTTTTTTTTCAGTTTTGGCTGGGGCCGAGCTTGAACCCGCCACCTCTAGTATATGGGGCTGGCGTCCCAGTCCTTGAGCCACAGGTGCCGCCCAGTATATTCTTTTTTTTACTCCTTTTTTTGATCAACATAATGTAAGTGCGCTGTGGAAGTTTAACTGTAGGTTCAAGAGTGTTGTGACATTGAAAACGTTGAGAAACACTAGGCTCAGCTGTCACGTTCAGTAGGTCAGGTGTATTAAATGCATTTCTGACTTAATGATAATTTCCACTTTATCAGGACGTAGCCCCGTCGCAAGTCGAGGAGCGTCTTGTGTATCCTAAGCATTTCTCACCATTGCTCATTTTCAAGGGCTGCCTTTGTTTATCCAGCAGATGGTAAGTGAGCATCTGCTGTGGTCTGTGAGAGAGAGACAGATACCTCCAATGTTTACTGAGTGCCAACTCAGTGCCAGAGGCCATTCTAAACACTTGTATTACATTGCTTCTTCCTCACCATCACCCTATAAGGCAGGTGCCATCGCTGTGCCCATTTTCCAGAGGAGAAAACTGAGGCCCTAGGTGGCACAGCTAAAAGGTGGAGCCAGCATTTAAATGGAGCTGGGTCAGCCCCAGAGCCTGGGCTCTGGCCATGCAGGGCTACTTTGGGTCACTCACAAACAATGACCCCAATCCAGAGTGATTGAAACTGGGACAGAGAATGTACAGGAGCCATGGAACAGTCCCAAAGAAGCCCTGGGCCCATCCAGGGGCATCAGGGAAGGCTTCCTAGAGGAGGAGGTGACATCTCAGCTGAGAATTGAAGGACAAGTGGGAGGTGGGAGGTGAGCGCTGCTGGCAGAGGGAACAGCAGCAGGAGGGCCTGAGGTAGGAGTGGGCACGGGGTGTTGTCAGGCTGGCACTGCAGACCCGCTGGAAGAGGTGGGCAGGGAGGGATGATACAGGGGCCACGGGTCCTGGGAGCCCTGGGAAACCCTGGGAAGCCCCAGAGAGTTTTTGTTTGGATTTGAGACACAGTCTCACTGTGTTGCCCAGGCTGGTCTTAAACTCCCGGGCTCAATGATCCTTCTGCCTCAGCCTCCTGCATGGCTGGGACTACCCAGCCCCAGAGGGGTTTCAAGGTGGGATGTGTGGCCCACCCTCGGCAGGGCAGTCAGTGCCCCTACTCTGGCCCCAGCACCCTGCCTGTTTCCTCTCTGCCCTCCTGGGCTAAAGGATGCTGTGGGGGTGGGGAGAACCCGGACATCTGTGTGTTAGCTCTCTTTCGCAGCCTAGATCAGTACCAAACAGGCGAAATCCAAGGAATGTGATAGCTGTGACTCCATGTGGCCATCCCGTGTCGTGGTCGCGCTGGCATCATTGGCCACAACCATGGAGACGGCTCCTCCTGGGGCCGCTTGGCTCCTCTGGGTGCGAGGCCTCTTAGGGATGTGCCTGTCTCTGGGTTTGCCAGGACTTTGCTCTGACTTGCCCGTAGCGTCTTGTTTGGTTTAGGAGAGGCCCCGTAAATATGTGAACCCGCTCTCAGCGCTCATGATGCTGTCCTCAAAGTCTGGGGAGCTAGTGAGGAGCAGGTCTGGGGGGCATCTCCCGCCTCCTCCCCCTTCCCCCACAGGTCTGTATCTGGCCTCTCCTGGTCCCTGCCGGCTCTGAGGGCAGGGAGAGGCTTAGGAGTGGGGCCTCTCCTCCCCTTGCTGAGGGCCTCCCGGGTCACTGTTCCCCCCAACCCCCAACTCAGCCAAGCCTGCTATCTTATCAGCTCAAACACTTGAGATTCAGGCCAAGAAGCCAAAGTCAATTTTGAAAAAGTCTTTAAAAAGCCAAAACACAAACACCAGCGAGGGTTGGGGAGGATGAAGTGGGTGCAGATGAGGTCGGGGATGGGTAAGCTCCTGGGGTCCCTTTAACAGACTCAGAAGGCGTCTGTGATTTTCTCTTGTGATTTTCCCGGGCCCAGAGGTGTATACAAGGACTGTCACTGCAGCACCATCTGCAGTAGTGAGAGACTGGAGCCACCCTAAGTGTCCATCGGCAGGGAGTGGATACACCAATGGAGTATTCTACAGTCCGTAAAAAGAGTGGGAACACTTATTGTCCCTGTTCTTTTTTAAGGTTTTATTTTATTTTATTTTTATTTTTTTAATTTTTTTTACTCCCTGTTCTTTTTTTTTTTGTCTTGAGACACAGTCTCACTCTCTTACCCAGGCTAGAGTGCATCATCACAGCTCACAGCATCTTCAAGCTCCTGGATTCAACCAATCCTTCTGCCTCAGGCTCCGGAGAAGGGGGGACTGCAGGCACCCACCACAACGCCTGGCTAGTTTTTCTGTTTTTAGTGGACACAGGGTCTCGCTCTTGCTCAGGCTGGTCTCAGACTCCTGAGCTCAAGCAATCCATCTGCCTCAGCCTCCCAGAGTGCTAAGATTACAGGTGTGAGCCACCGTGCCTGGCCTATTATCTATGTTCTTCATGTATGGTATGTGCAATTAAAACACCCACAATGTGTGATATGGAAAAATCTCCAAGATAGATTATAAAGTAGAAAAAATTTAAAAAATCAAAGACATAAGGCAGTGTGTGTAATCAGATCCTGTTTGTGTAAATGGGAAAGATGAAATATATTGCCACAAGCCCGTTTATGCATAGAAATTTCTGGAAGCACTTACAGGTTAAAAAAACACTAGCTGCCTTGGGGCAGGAGTCAGACAGGGGCAGATCCTGCATTATACACTCTTTGTACCTTTTGAACTTCTTTAAACCTTGTCAATGAAATCGTATAGAAATAAATAAGCTAACCAGAACACTAGTGATTTTGTTCTGGGCAAATGGGGGTGGGGAGGATGGTGGCAAAAGGTACAGTGACTTTCAATGAAGATCAAATTATTGAAGATGTAGCTTGACAGGAACCCTAGGCCTATCAGGAGTCTTCTCATTAGAGTTAACCACTTTTATTATTATTATTTTTGAGACAGAGCCTCAAGCTGTCACCCTGGATGGAGTGCCGTGGCATCACAGCTCACAACAACCTCCAATTCCTGGGCTCAAGCGAGTCTCTTGCCTCTGCCTCCCAAGTAGCTGGGACTACAGGCACCGGCCACAATGCCCAGCCATAACGCCCGGCTATTTTTTTGTTTTGCAGTTTGGCCAGGGCCGGTTTTGAACCCGCCACCCTTGGTATATGGCGCCAGCGCCCTACTTGCTGAGCCACAGGCGCTGCCCAAAGTTCCCTAGTGTTTTATAAATCTGGCTGCTTAAAATGCACTTTCAGAAACATCATCTCATTGAAGCTCCTATGGATTCCATGGGAGGTATAGATTGATAAATTAGTTCATTTGGCATAAATATACTGTTTTAGGGATGGAGATGTAGCAATGAACAAGACTATCAAGACCCCTGATCTTATAAAGCAGCAGTTCTCAACCTGTGGGTCGCGACCCACAGGAACTGTATTAAAGGGCCGTGGCATTAGGAAGGTTGAGAACCACTGTTATAGAGCTTTTGGATCTAGAGTCAGTGCCAAACAAGTCACAAGTAAACAATGACAATAAGGAAGCCAAATATGACAATTCCAGAAAGAGATGCTGGGAAGAAAATGAGGCCAGGAAATGTAACTAGTTGGGGACTGGTTAGCAAGGGGCTCTCTGAGGAGGTTGTGTTTAAACTAAGACATGAATGAAGAACAGAAACCGATCACAAGGAAATGAGGGAGAGGACAGTTCTGGGCAGCAGGAGTAGCCAGTGCAAAGGCCCTGAGGCTACACTGAGCTTTGCTGTGGGAAGAACAGAACGGCGGCCAGTGTGGCTGGAGCTGAGAGACAGAGGCAGAGAGGGACGAGAGAACCCGGTGGACAGGTGGGCAGGGACTGATCCTGTGTCTTGTGGGCTTGGTAACGAGTCCAGATGAGAAAGCTGAGGCTTGGAGAGGTTCAGTAACTTGCCCACAGTCATAGATTTAATCGCAGCGGGGCCTGAATTCAGACCTGGGCTGTCAAATTCATATTCAGTCTTCTGAACATTCACATATGTCCATATGTGGCAAAAATTAAACGTATTTCAATGTAGCACAGCCCATGCTCTGAAAACTGTGTGTGTGTGTTTTTTGTTTTTGTTTTTTTGCAGTTTTTGGCCGGGGCTGGGTTTGAACCTGCCACATCCAGTATATGGGGCCAGTGCCCTACTCCTTTGAGCCACAGTTGCCGTGTGTGTGCGTGTGTGTGTGTGTGTTTTGAGACAGAGCCTCAAGCTGTCACCCTGGATAGAGTGCTGTGACATCACAGCTCACAGCAACCTCCAATTCCTGGG
>CAUYRH010172354.1:0-23444 GCA_963574655.1 Perodicticus potto | reverse complement strand
CCCCTCTCCCCACTGAACTTGGCAGCTGGTCTCTCTGGGTTGCATCACCCAGGGGCCCTTTGCTCTTTGCCTTCCCGCTGGGTTTGGCCTGAGAGAGGCAGACAGGAGGTACGTAGGTGGGAGGAGAAGCAGGTCGAGGTGCTTGGTCCTGCCCACCCGTCCTGGCAGAGGCGACATTCGCCTTCAGCCCCAGTTCCTGCCAGGTCAGCTCCTGCTCGCCCTGCGGTCCAGGAGTCCAGGTCTCTCCCCTCAACCTCAGGCCAGCGATACTCACGGCTCGGTGCTCCGCCAGCCTTGACTCCACCCGCTGTTGTAAATAGTTTCTCTGATCCCGTCCATAAGCCGGTCAGTGGAACCCTTTGAGTGCCCTGAATGATATGCTGTCCCATTATGTTTTATAGCTCCAATGTTTGTGCGTGCTGTCCCATTAGAGGGGGAACAACACAGTGACACTGAGATCAGAGTCACACCCGTGGGCAGCTGGCTTCACTCACCAGCCCAGTGACCTTCCCACAAGGATTCAGTTGAGTCTCAGCAAAAGGCCAATGATGTCATGTCACAGACCTGCTGTGGGGGCTCCTGCAGGTAACAAACCTGTGAGGTCCAATCTGAGTTCTAAGGGGCTCCTGTACTATGAGCAGCTACTGTAGAATAGAAGACATAGTAAAGGTCAATGGCAGGGCCCACTGCCCGTCCAGCCCCCTTGGATCAATTAGAGAAGATGTCCTTCTCTTCAGGTGCTCATGGCAGGCCTGCCCTGGAAGGTCCCCTTGTGCAGTGCACAACCTGTGAGACAGTACGCAGTGTGAACTTGCCACCGATGTCCTTACCCATTTGGGGTGAGCATCCAGGGGAGCCTGAATTCAGGAGACCTGGGCTTCAGCACTGGCCTTTCTTGTACTGGCAAGGTCAGTGAGTCACTCAAATTTGCCTTGTGTTCACATGTTCCAGGAGGGTAACAGCCTCGGCTTCAGGGAGTTGCTGTGAATGTTCAATGGAAAAAAATGATGGTAACGTGGAGACCAGCGACAGGTGCTCAGCACAGGCTTGGGGAGGGCTGTTGTTGTGACTTAGTTGCAGTGAATGTCAGATGTTATTCTTATTCGTCTTGTTAGTCGCCTTCCTTCCTTGCAGGCAGGAGCTAGAATTATAACTGTGGGCGTGCCCATTTCAGGGTGGGGGTCTGTCCTTTGGAGTCCATGCTCTGAAATGATTTTCCACACAAGGGTCAGGTTTTCCAGGTGGCACCTGTGGCTCAGTGGGTAGGGTGCCGACCCCATATACTGAGGGTGGCAGGTTCGAACCCAGCCCCAGCCAAACTGCAACAAAAAAATAATCCGGCTTTGTGGCGGGCGCCTGTAGTCCCAGCTACTTGGGAGGCTGAGGCAAGAGAATCGCCTAAGCCTGGGAGTTGGAGGTAGCTGTGAGCTGTGATGCCACAGCACTCTACTGAGGGCGATAAAGTGAGACTCTGTCTCTAAAAAAAAGAAAAGGGACAGTTTTCCCTGCAAAGATCAGGGCCTCAGCTTTATCATTTTGGGGTTTTTATGTGAGGCTCTTTCCTCCAGATTGTTCTCCAATCTTCCTCTCTCCTTCCTGGCTTTTCCTTTTTCCTTCTGTCTCCCCATCCCGCCCCCTTTTCTTTTTCACCTTCCTCCTTCCTATTCCCCTTATCCCGCTCCTTATCTCCTAAACAGCCTGCAGAGACCCGGAATTGCCGATGATCCTCACCACCCTGACAGAGCACTGAATCCCCGTGGCCGAGGCCCCACAAACTCTGGTTACAGGTCTACAGGAAGCTGCTGTGGGGCAGGACAGAGGGTCATGACAAGGAGGCCTGTGTGTAGGGGAGAAATATCTTCCAGGGCTGTTAGGTCTTCCTGGAATCTTTGCCCTCCTGGGAGGAAGTAGCCACTTGTGCCCCGGATCCAGCCACTGCCCTGGAGGTTTTGTGGAGCAGGACAGGTGGTAAGAGGTGAGAGGGGGCCTTCCCTCCCACGTCAATCTTCACCTCCCAGTCCTCCCGGGTGGGGCCAGTCGAAAGTCCCCGGAGAGGTGGAGTGCTCTGTGGGGACCCAGCTCCGCTGGCCTCACCTGTCTGCCCCTCCTTGACTGGGCAGGTGGTTTGGCTCTGTGGGGCATCTGGGCAAAGTAAAGACCCCAGCCTTGTAAACTTGGATGTGAACTGCGTGAGCAAATAGATGACTTGGTTTCTTGGCAAACACTGGTTCAGAAAGCTCAAAGCCATGTGGGTTTGCTAAGAAAAAAGATAAATGTTTTTGTAAGCAGGCTGTGGGCAGCAGGGACAGGGGAGGGAAGCGGAAGGGGCCTTCCTCTGGGGGGGGGCAGCTGTACTGACAACTTAAACCGAACTGAGGAAACATTGGGACAATCCCTTGTTGAGAAAGGAATTAAGAGGCAGGTAAAGTACCTTCCTTCTGAGTGGAGAGACAGGTGCAGAAAGAGCCCGGCTTGCTCATGCTGGGAGAATCCCACCCACCTCTCGCCATGGCTTTCCTTTTAATAAGCACTCTCTGAGCATCAGACTCCGAGTTCTTCATCAACATTAATCCATGTAATTTTCACAACCCTGTGAATAGGAACGACCGTTAGGAGTGTTTTAAAGAAAAAGAAAGACACAGAGAAGTTAAGACACTTGCCCAAGAACACACAGCCAGTAAGGAAAGACCCCATTCGAGGTTGTCCGCTGCAGTCCGTGTTCCTGAGCATGTCCTGAGGGTCCTCTTGGGCTCTGCTTTCTCCAGGCCTCCCACTGTATGTGGGCACTGAAAACAACTCCTCCACCGTCTCTCTGGTCACCCCTAGAATTTCAGCCGCCAAAGCCCTGTGCTGTTTCATCTTCGTCACCTCAAGGGGTGCTCTGCGAAGTTGGGAACACAGGCACTAGCATCAGCTCCTTTTACAGGTGGGGGAATGCAGGCTCAGAGAAGGGCAGTGACTTACCCAGTGCTGCACAGCTGGCCCTTCTGGTGTGGAGGGAGGGGGGTCTCCCTCTCTCCACTCAGCCACATCCCTGGGGCTGTCCCGGGCATAACGCCTGGCGGCCCCTCCTCCCACTTCAGATCCGCTGCCCCGTCTTGCACGTCCTCTCTCTGACCTGTGCTCTCTGCCCTATCTTCATGATTGTCACCTCTCTCTTGCCCCCGGAGCCCTTTCTTCTCTGAAATAGTTTTCTTTGCAGACATTGTCCTTGTCCTTTGACTCTCCCCCTGCCCCCAAAAGTCCATTCCTGGGCTGTTTCCTCCTTCACATCTCCCTTCCCCCTGCCTGGCTGGCGGATGTGTTCTCAGGGCCTCAAGGTTTGAGCCCCGAGGGTAAGCTGAGGCAGAACATGAAGGGCTTTCTTCACTTGCTAGCGGACCCCCGGCAAGGTCTGGGGAGATGTTTCCATCATCCCCTTTCCTATGTCCTATGCAGTGGGGGCATCAGTTTATATTGATCCTATTCCCAACTTGGTTGCACCCAAATTCCACCATCCGTGTTTACAACTGTCATAAGTACAGACCTCCCTGGGAGGGAGTCTGACCGTCGCTGAGCACCTCCCAAGTCCAAGTCCGAGACTTGGTTTGCACGAACGCTGTGATCCCTGCCGCTCTGAGTGGGTGAGGACTGTTCACAGGCCCATTTAAACGCTGAGACACTGCTGCCCAGCTCAAAATCACACAGATGACGGAGGCAAGATTTAAACTCAATCCACCTATTCCACAGCCTGGGTCTTTTTGAGTGAGAAGAATGGACCTCCTTGTCCTTTTTTTTGAGACTGAGTCTCACTCTTTCACCCTGGGTAAAGCGCCATGGCATCATCATAGCTCACAGCAACCTCAAACTATTAGGCTCAAGCCATCCTCCTGCCTCAGTTTTTTTATTTTTAGTAGAGATACAGGGTTTTGCTCTTGCTCAGGCTGGTCTTGAATCCACCTGCCTCAGCCTCCCGGAGTGCTAGGATTACAGGCGCCTCTGCCCCTGGCCGACCTCCTAGTTCTTGCATTTCCTCTGAGTGGCTTCTGTCACTCAATTCACCTTATCCTGCAGAGTGTGCAAAGCAGTGACAGCAGAGCCCTGTCTGAGTATTGGGTGCAGATAATCAGATGACAGCAATGCCAGTTCTTCCCAAGCCCCTTAGGAGACTGTGAACCACGGCTAACACACTTTGCTTTTGTCAACTGACCAGGCAGCAAAGAGAACGCCTGGGTTTTGCTGATAGAACCAGGATGCTGGCACCCATCCTGCAGCCTGGGGAGGAGTTATTTTTCTTTTGGGTGTTTGTGTGCTGCTTCTTTGCCAGGGCTGGGCCAGGGAAAGACTGCATGTCGCTTGCAGCATACACGGCAGAGCTATGAGGGTGTGGGTGGCCCCAGGACTCAGTGGTTTGGAATAAGGAGTGGAGAATGCAAATAAGATTTAGACACAGAGAAAATCCCCATCTATAAGGTGGAGGTAGAGGGCAGGGGTTAGGCGTTGAAAACCCAGAAGTAGGTGGAAAATTAATACCGTCTTGATATCTGATGGAACTATGTAAACAGTCACTCTCATTGTGATTGTCACTCTCAGTTCTTGGTGTGTTCTTGACATTTGTGCATTTCCTTAGTGGGAAACTCCCAGCCTGCTCCCCAGAAAGAAAGGGAGGGAGGGATGGAGGGAGGGAGGCACTCTCAGTTTCTGTGTCTGGATGAGTTATTTACTTTTTGGTGAATCTTGGTGCCCTGTATGTTATGTTGGGGGCGGGCATGCAGGGAAAGGAGAGGCAGGGAAGGCTTCCACATCAATTTTGCCTTCCAGGAATGGAAGGAGGGAGGGATTAGAGCTTTGTGGTTTATTTGGGGACAACCTCTTAGTTTGAGGAGAGCAAAGGGCTCTGGGTGACTTTGTTTTGTGCTACTAGAACAGAATAACAATAGACAGGGTAATTTATGATGAGCAGGAATTTATTTGGCTCACGGTTCTAGAGGCTGGGAAGTCTAAGAGCGTGGTGCAGCACCTGGTGAGGGCCTTCGTTCTGCATCCTTTCATGGGAGAAGGGCAACAGCCAGAACAAGAGAGGGCCAAGCTTTCTTTCTATAACGAATCCACTGTCATCCTAATGACCCCACTCCCATGAGAGTGGCTTTAATTCAATAACCTCTTAAAGGTCCCACCATTTAAAACTATGGCCTTGGAAGTTAAGTTTCCAACTTACAAACTTTGGAGGACACAGTCAAACCATAACCATGACCCAATATGACCCAGGGCTCATCCCTTTGATAACTGCATCCATTTGTATCATTCGTTCAAGAGGTATATATCAGCTTTGATGGCAAAGATGAAAAGGAGAGGACCTTCTTTATCCATCAGAAAGAAACTTTTCAGTGGCTTTCTCGTGGCTGCTGAATTCTCTCCTACCATTTCCTCTGGTGGCCCCTGGAGGCCTCCATTTGTTGACATGCTTCTTTCAACTCTCCTCCTCCTAACCTAGACTGAAACCAGGCTCCAGCTTGAGAATTCCACGTGCCCTGCAGTTCTTTGGAGAGGAGTTCTTTCTCTGCACTCCACAACCCAGAGTGGGTGATGTTCCCCATACTTCACAGTGAGAACTTTAGTTCCACTGGGTCTCTTCCCCTGTCCTCAGTACCCAACCTTTTGCACACCTTTCCTCCTTTTTACTTGTTGACCTCTTGGTTGCCCCCCACATTCATGCACTGGAACTGCAGGCCCCTGGCTCACCGTTTTCTTCTCCAGTCTATACGCCTCACTGCCCAGGCCCAGCTCCCTGTCCTGCTCTCCCAGAGGGGTCTGACATACTTTCTTCTTCCCCCTTACTCTTCTGATGCCTCCTTCCTGTCCTCACTCTCAGCTCAAGATGCAGCGTTTTTTTTTTTTTTTTTTTTTGAGACAGGCTCTCACTCTGTTGCCCAGGCTAGAGCGCAGCAGCACCATTGTAGCTCACAGCAACCTCAAATTCCTGGGATCAAGTAATCCTCCTGCCGCAGCCTCCCAACAGACTGGGACTATCAGCATGGGGTACCATGCCCAGTGACTTTTTTCTATTGTTTTGTATGTATGGGATCTCGCTTTTGCTCAGACTGGTCCCAACTCCTGGCCTCAAGTGACCATGCTGCCTTAGCCTCCCAAGTGCTAAGATTACAGGTGTGAGCCACAACACCCAGCATGATATTGCTTTTTATTTTACTGAGAAAATAGATGCCAACATAAACGATGCTCTGGCCTGCCTTCCCTCCCATGACCTCTCTGTACTCTTTCCTGAGCCAATCCTGCTCACCACTCCCCCACACAGGGACCTCCTCTCTCCTGCCTCGCCGATTTCCCTCCGTCTCCTGACTTACTCCCATCCACACACATGTGCTGTAATGTCCCCATCTTTAAATTACAGGCCCTCCCATGACCTACAGCGGCCTCCAACTATTGCTCTGTGTTGGTGTTCCTCTCCTGACAAAATTAGAAGTGTCTGTCTCCACTTTCTGTCCGTCCCAAACTGTTCTTCCTTCCTGTACCATTACCTAGAAACTTCTCTTGTCAAAGGTCCCAGTGACCTCTATGCAGCCAAACCTAAGGTCATTTCTCTGCCCTCATTGTTCCTTTCTTTTTCACATCTGAGCTACCAAATCCTCTCAATTCTGCCCTTAAATCTCAGACCCTTCTTTCCCTTCCTGTCCATCACCAACACCTGTCGCTGGTACAGACCCTGACCCTTTTACCTTCCCTCCTTACCTGTTTCCTTGATGACCTTTTCCTCTCTGAGGACTCTCTTCTTCCTGATAGGTTCCAGAATGATCCAAATCACCTCCCAGTCTCCATATCCCATGCTTGAGAATTTTAAAGTTCTTCCTATTTTTTTTTCCTTTGGAGCCGTCTACTGACTATTCCTTCCTTGAAGCTTTCTCCCCACTTAGATGTGCCACTTCCCTGCTCAAAATTCTTCAGTGATTCCAGCGCCCATGGGACACAGTCCAGTCTTTTTCCATGGCAGACTGGGATTCATCGTGATCTGGTTCCTGACTCCCACTGAGCCTCGCCTCCCTACCCCATTTACCCTGGAGTTTCCCCACCAGCCCCAGTGGTTTTCCTGGCTCGCGATCTCCTTTTGCACGCAAGTTTTCTTCTGCCTGAGATGTTTTTTCCTCCCCCCGGCTTCTCTTTGTCTTCTAAGTGTCAGTCACCCCGTTTTCCTCCCATGTGTGTTACCACATTCCTTCTGTCTTCCAGACTCTGGGGCAGCCCCAGAGAATCCCAGGCTTCCTGAATCCCTGTTGTAATCTCTGTGCTCTCTGGCCCAGTTACATCCCAGGAATTTTTGTATTGGATAATTGTTTGTATTTCTTTCTTCCTACTAAGCATAGGTTTTCATCTGTGTGTGCCAGAGTCAAGTCTGTGCTTGACCCATGGTAGGTAATGAATTAGTATTTGTGCCCCACAGGGACATTGTTAAGAGGATGAGTGATTGAATGGCTTATGACAGAGGCCTGCCAGTAATCAGCACGCTGGTATCTGAGCCATTTTCTGCCAGTTTTTCCAAAAGGCACATGGCAGGATACTGGGAGCTTCATTGAGGATTTTGATCAGGCTCCCCCAAAATCAAAAAGGATGTTATGAGAGATTTGTGTCTTTTCTACCAGAGCACCAGTTCTCTGCTCTTCACTGAGGGACGGAGCCTGGCCTCCTGTGGGGCAAGGGTAGGAGGTGAGATTGGATTTTAGGATCCATCTGATCAGTTTCCTCCACAAAGATTGGGGGAAGAGGTGGAAGAGGATGCTTTAGGGTAGAGCCTGTGCCCTGGTATTTATTCTCCAGAATCCCACTGAATCTGTGGTGCTTAGTACATTCCCCAGTAAAGAAAGTTTGTTCAATAAATTACGGAGCATCAGTTACCTTCTACAGGTCATTTAATACAGTACAAGGGATGGAAGAATGGCTGGGAATTAGTTTCTTTTCCTTCCTTCCTTCCTTCCCTCTTCCCTTCCTCTCCCTTTTCCTCTTCTTTAAAAAACATAAATGGAACCATTGGGTTAGGTAGAGGAACGTCAGGGGAACGTACAAATACTATTTTGCAGCTTACTTTTTGCTCAAGTAAAGTAAAAGTCAAACAGTTACCACGTCTAACAGTTGGGGCAGGAGAGACGAAGACCGAGAATGGGGCTGGGCTGTGTCTCGTCACCTTCTGCAGGAGGAAGAATCGATTTTGAAACAAGAACACCCTTCCCCCATTTTTTAACTCCTGGAAGGAGGGAATATATTTCTCCATGAAGGAGAAACTTAACTTACCCTAAAGAACTGTGTGATTTCCTTATGGGTAAGGAGGGGAAGGGGGAACCTCTTTCCATTGTCTTAAAGCAAAATACAAGCCCTCAAATTCCTTAAACAATCATGACTTGTCAGTGTGGGAAACCGTGGACAGAAGAAAATGGGGAAAGGGATCACAGGTAGGAGACACCCAGTTTGTCTGTGTTGATCCTAGACTGGTTGAATGAAAGGTTCTGGGTCATTTCACGTGGCCCATGGCCTGAAGGGGTCCCTGGAGGGGTGCACAGGTTTGAGGCAGCCACTTGTCTGCTTTGCAACCTTGTCTCATTCATCAAGTGATTAGGCCCTTCTGTGGCCCACAGGGGTGTCAAACTGGGCTCTAGGACCCAAGGAGGTAAAAAACACAGTCTCTGTCCTCCACAACTGGAGACATGGCTTGTTCCTGAGCTTCACTCTACTCTGCCTCCCACTTCTTTTGTTTTGGGCCAACGACTATTCATTTAGTTTAAAATTCGAACCACCGTTTCTTCTGGAAGTCTTTAAATATTTTAATTCAATATAAAAAATGCATTTCACAGTAATATAAAGCACGGCACTTCTAAGTGGGACTGCCCTACTTTTCTGCCATCATTAACAGAGAGGATGTAATAAAAGGAATGGTTATATAAATGACGAAAGAGCTGAGTAGTCGAGTGGAATGGCAAAGGCTGTGAGTGTGTGTGTGGCCAATACCCACCCTCAGTGGAGAAAGAAAGGCAGACCGGGTTATCACACTGGAGGCCAAGTCCGTAACAGAGCTCGCAGCGTGTACACATGGGAGCAAAGCAGAGTGGTGTCTGGACTAGGAGGGGTGGCCAAGAGGAGATGGACCTTGAGGGGTGAAATTAGCTAGCTGGAAGAGGAGCGGGCAGATGGGAGGTGGTGGGGGAGCCAGAAGAACATTCCCAAAATAGGAACCAGCATGTGCAAAAGCCTGGTCACATGTGTCCATCTTTCCCTAACCCAACACCACTCTGCACATGCAGGTTATGGCTTAATTTAGTGATGAGGATTAGGATAGTTAGATAGGATCTATCATAAATTAGGATTAGTTAGGATCTAACATAAATTTTGGTAGGCCATGAAAGTGTAGATTCGTACATGTATTGGATGGATGAACAATTAGTTTGATCAGATTTGAGGAATGACCATCAGGGCAAGATCACTTCTGCCCCTTGAGTTTTTCTGCACTTGATGTTGTTAGAATGGGCCGTGTGTTGGCTTGGCTGGCCCAGAGAGGCTGGATGTTGGCCGTGTCCAGCTGGATCTGGGGCAGGAAGGGCCGTACTCCTTCAACTGAATATTAATATTAATTGACATCTGAGCATTGGAGGCAAAATTGTTGCAAAACCTGTGCCAGGTGTTTCCTGAAGCCTAGGGTGGGGTGGGTGAGTTGGGTGAGGTATTGCTGAGCTGTGGCCTTTGACTGCAGGTCACCAGTGTAGTCACTGTCAGCTCGGCGTCCTGAACCTCTAAGCTTACTTTTCTTCCGACATGGCTGGGAACCGGCTTGCCTGTTTTCTTAGGGGTTTCCCTCACTCTCTGTCTCTCTCCTTATACTTATTGAATTGTCACAACAAACCTATGAAATAAGTACAAGAGGCAGGAAACTTCTTTTTGGACAGGTGATGGGACTGCCCGAGGCCACTCAGCTGGTGAATGACAGAGCCAGATTTCAAGCCTGAGTCCTTTTCTTTTCTGTCTAACCTCTTAGCAACTCAGTCCATTTAGGCTGCCATAACAAAATACTATAGACCGGGTGGTTGATACATACAAGACATTTATCCCTGACAGTTCTGGAGGCTGAGAAGTCCAAGATCAAGGGAGCAGGTTTTGTGTCTAATGAGGGCCCATTTCCTGGAGGATAGATGGCTGTCTTTTTTGCTGTGTCTTCATGGCTGAGGGGGCAAAGGGGCTTTCTGGGGTCTCTTTTATAAGGATACTAATCCCATTCATGTGGACTCTACCTATATTACCTAGTCACCTGCCGAAGTCCCCATCTCTAAATACCAGCACATGGGGAGTTAGGCTCTAGCATGAAGTTTGTTAGGCCATGAATGTTTAGGATAAGGCAACAAGCACCCTGTACCAGTCCCTTTCAAACACCCAAGTGGGCCCCTATTCTGTACTGGGCTAGCGGATCTTGTGTGTCTGTAATTATTTCACTTACTTGTTTGCTAGCTTATTGGCTTCCATCCCTTTGGGAACATGGTGCTCCTGAGGGCTGGGACTTTGTTGATTCCCACGTCCTGAGGGCCTAGCACTGTTCCTGGCACACAGAGCATCTTTAGTAAGATGCTGAACCACAGCTGCACGAGGGCAGGGATTTTTCCTTATTTTGTTTCCTGACATACCCTTAGTGCTCTGAATGCTGCCTGGCACGTATGTGTAGGCACATAATAAATAGTTGTCGAATGAATCAATGAATTGAATGAACTAACGTTAAGCTTTGGGGATGAAAAGGTAAATGAGCCTGGTCTGCACCCGGAGGACTGTTATACTAATCAGCTGGATTCAGAACCACCTCGACTTATTCCACTGTTAAGTCAACAAAAGAAAAGCTGGAGCCTTGGGGCAGTGTCTGTGGCTCAGTAAGTAGGGCACCGACTTCATATACCTACGGTGGCAAGTTCGAACCCGGCCCCAGCCAAACTGCAACAACAACAACAAAAATAGTCAGCCTTTGTGGTGGGCGCCTGTAGTCCTAGCTACTCAGGAGGCTGAGGCAAGAGAATCGCCTAAGCCCAAGAACTGGAGGTTGCTGTGAGCTGTGATGCCACAGCCCTCTACTAAGGGCAACAAAGTGAGACTGTCTCAAAAAAAAAAAAAAAAAAAAGGAAAGAAAAGCTGGAGCCTCAGCCCCAATGTTAAACACCTTGATATCCACTTCTTCCAGCTCACTGGTGGTCTCTGAAGGCACACTTTTTGCATAGGTAAGGAGGTCAGACATCATTTTTTTCTTGCTTGGCATATGGAATTCTTTAGTCATTATCTTGTTCATCATTATCACTGGACGTAGTCACAGGCAGAGGTTGTGCCAGGGACACAACTGTGTCTTCAGTCCCCGTGCTTCAAGCATTAGCAACAGTGTCTACGTCATCTCTAAGACCAAACTATTTTCAAAAACCTTATACACCCACACCCACACCCACACCCACTCTGCATCTTGCATGCTATTCAAGGAAGTATTCTTGCATTTACCCCTTGTTGAGCTAAGAACACCCTGGTTACGTGGCTGAGTTCATGAAGTCACATTTGGGGGAAATACGTAGCATAAACACTAGTTTTGATGGAAATTTCAGCTGGAGGATGAGCAGAACAGTTGCCAAGGAATAAGAAATTCTTGCCAAGGTCATCCAGTTCAACTCCTGCTGCTGTGAGCACAGGCCATTTGCAGAGAATATTTGTGAAGACAATCAGAAAAGACATCCCTGGGGACCCATGCCTTTTTGTTGGCATAGGAGTGGACTGGTAAGACACTCAGTCCTTGACAACAGAACAAAAGCTTTAGCCCGTCATGGCAGAAAGGACTACTCTTTCTAACGGATTTAAATCCCCTAGAAATTGAGAAGCAAAAGAATTCATTAGAAAAAAATGGGCAAAAGTAAGTTTAAGTCAAGAAATAAGTAAGCATAGTTTAAAGCAAAGGAAATACAGATGGTTCTTAAATTTTGGAAAGATGCTCCACCTGACTCCGAAATAAGAAAAATAAATTAAATTGTCATCGAGCTATCATTTTTATCTCTCAGATTGGCAAGGTTGTCATAAGTTTGGTAACACGCTCTGCTGATGAGGTTGGGGGAGACAGACACTCTCATATGTTAGCATTGGGAAGGTTACAGAGGTTCTATCCCTACAGGGGTCCTCGTGGGAATATAATGCTCTCACTCAATTCACCACTTGTACTTCTGGCAATTTATCTGCAGATATTTGCATATATGTAGAGTGAAATATACACAAGGTCATTCACGGTGGCACTGTTTAAACTTTAGGAGATCAGAAACAACAACATTGTCAGTTGGAATCTGGTTAAATAAATGATGGTTTATTCATACGATTAACACAGTCTGCCTGTAAAGAAGAATGAGGATGGTCTCTGTGTAACAATATGGAAAAAAATTCTAAAAAATATTGCTAAGTGAAAAAATGATGTATAGAAGAGCACTTCGGAAAATGTTACTTCTTGTGTAAAGAAATGGGAGAAATAAGAATATATATTTACATCGCATTCTGTATGTGTGTAAATCTATCTACACGGGGTAGACATAAAGTTCATGTGCAATTTAGAATAGTGTAACATAGTAAATTGCACATGAACTTTGTGTCCACCCTATATATAATATATATACACACACATATACATATACACACATATATATATAAAATCCTGGAAGGATACATAGAAATGATTAACACTAGTTTCCTGGAGGTACAGAGGGCAGAAGATTGAGTACCAGGTAGAAGAGGATAATCAGACTTCTTGTTGTATATCTTTACATACAATTTAACCACATGCATGCATTACTTGCATTAAGGCTGCCATGACAAATTAGCACAAACTTGAGCTTTAAGTCAGTAGGAAGTTAAAAGAAAAAAACTACCACCCACTCTGTACCTTAAAATAACTTAAATCTATTCTCTGGTAGTTTTAGAGGCCAGGTGCTGTCAGGGGCAAGTTGCCCCGAAGGCTCTAGAGGAGAATCCTTCCCTGCCTCTTCCGAGTTCTCATAGCTCCTGACGTTCCTTGGTTGATAGATGCGTCACCTCAACCTCTGACTCTGTCTTCATACTGTCTTCTTTTCTGTGTTCCTGTGCCCTCTTGTTTTATATGGGCATTAGCTGCTGCATTTGGGGCCCACCTTAAATCCAAGATGATTTCATCACAAGATCTTTAACTCATTACATTTGCAAAGACCCTATTTCCAACTAAGGTCACTTTCTGGGGTTCTGGGTGGATGTGAACTTGGTGGAGGGGGCACTCTTCAACACACAACACTCTTCAAAAATAAACACCTTTATTTTAAAGAAAATGTAGCCTTCGTGAAATAAAACAAAGTTTACACTTTCAAATAATAATACTAACTATCATTAAAGTTAGTGTTTCTAGCTTGGGCAGGCAATAAAGCTGGAATATGAGGGTAACCTTCCCTATCAATCAGAGGGGACAGAGTAGCTGAAGCCATCATGCTCTAAACACTATTTACTCGTCTCAGAAGAAGAAAATAGCAGAAAGTAAATAAAAATATAATCAACATCCATTTAGTAAGAGGGTTGAGGGGCTCAAGTTCTGTTAACAAAAGGGCCAGACTTCTGCTTAGCTTGTGTCACGTACAATGTGACATTTCTCTGCAAAGCTTCTAAGATGTCTCAGAAGACTTTACTGTAATTGTGAGGCCTGGGGACATGGCTTTTGAAGACGAATGACTGAGAGTATATGAGCATTGCCTGACTTTGCTTGGCCTGCTGTAACAAGGTGTTTAAAAATTATATAAACATTCAGGCAGGGTTTAAACCATAGGAATTTATTTCTCACAATTCTGGAGGACAGAAAGTCCAAGATCAAGGCACCTGCTGATTCGGTTCTTGGTGAGGGTTCTCTTTCTAGCTTAGAGATGGTTACCTTCTTGCTGTACCCTCACATGGCAGAGAGAAAATGAGCTTTCTGGTGTCCCTTCTTAGGACACTATAGGATAAGGGCTTCAGCCTTATGACTTTATTGAGTCTTAGTTACTCCTTACTCTAAATACAACCACGCTGGAAGTTAAGGCTTCAACATCTGAACTTTACAGGAGACGCAATTCAGTCCATAGGAGGTATTTTAAATCAACCTGAGCTTATTTAACATTTTATTTTATGTTTTTATAGAGACAGAGTCCCACTTTATTGCCCTCGTTAGAGTGCCGTGACATCACAGCTCACAGCAATCTCCAACTCCTGGGCTTAGGCGTTTCTCTTGCCTCAGCCTCCCAAGTAGCTGGGACTACAGGCATCCGCCACAACACCCGGCTATTTTTTTGTTGCAGTTTGGCTGGGGCCAGGTTTGAACCCGCTGCCCTCAGTATATGGGGCCAGCACCCTACCCACTGAGCCACAGGTGCCACTATTTTAAAAGTTAAGAGGCATGATCTATTTTGAGAGTCAAGCATGGATTATGAATTGGGCCGAATTTAAGATATTTTAGAGTTGATCGTAGGGAACCCTAGTCTATCATTTAACAAACTTTGTCCTGGCTTTGGTGCTGGGGATGAATGAAAAGTTATTCATTCATATGAATAGGAAGCACTTCCTCTGAAAGTATTAGGGATTCAAAAGAAAAAGCATCCTTTCAAGATAGGTACTTATAACTTAAAGTGGGGTACATTCAGAGTGGCCTGACTTCTCATCCCAGCACTTGTGCTTAATAGCTGTGGAACTTTGGGCAAGTTGCCTCACGTCTCTGTGTAAGATGACAATGTAACAGCCCTCCTTGGGTTGTTATGGAATTAAACGTGGTCTGTGACACTCTTAGCACAGAGAACTCATGTGGTAAGTATGCATTAAAGCAGATTGTTATTGTTATTATTATCAATAGTGAGAAACACATACATGGAGAAAATTTTGTCAAATGCTCAATAGAACTCTAGAAAGGACTAGTCAGCATGTGGGTTGTATTGTTTTAGAAAGGAAAGTGGTGATTACCTGAAGGCAAAGCTGCCCAATTGGGAAACAATAACAGGCTGGCGTTGGCCGAGCATGGAATGAATGCAATAATTCCCCACTTAACCTGGGCAATTTCTATTATAGAAACAGAATATAGAGAATTGTATGCCCATTTAAAAAACTAATGCCCATGGCTTTTGGGTGGGGATGTGTCAATGTTGGTTGAAACAACATTAATTAAAACAACGTACCACTCTGGTGGGGAATGTTGATAAGGGGTAAGGGGTACCTGTGTGCAGTGGGGGGTATGCAAGAAATCTCTGTACTTTCTACTCAATTTTGCTGTGAAACTAAAATGTCTCTAAGAAAATAAATTCTACTAAAATATTAGAAAAAACTAATATACATATTTTTCACTGTAATGAAGAAGAAGCACCACCTTGACTGGGAATTTGCATCCCAGTGCCTACAGCTTGTTCACCTGACACTTGCCCCAAGGACCCCCAATACCTACACCACCTTGGAGGGAACGCACTTTCGCTCTGGGGCTCACGAGTATCTGGTTGAACTTTGTACATATGTGGGAAGTCTTTCCACCACGGGGGCTCTTTAGAAGCACTTTTGCACATTTTCCTGTAATAAAAAAGTGACTGATGTCTCACTTAATGGACTAATTAAGGAATCCTTTGGGGGGGGAAAAACAAGGGGAATGAGAAGCAGCTAGAACATCTATCTTCTTAGCCTCCTCACAGAGTCCGAGAGAATGACCTTTAAGATGTATTTCTTCACAAGTAGGACACATAATACCAAATTTTGGTTCGGAGTGTCCTTGTATTGTGACAAAATAATGGCCTTGCCGCTGAATGTATTTTTTTTTTGACCTCCCTGTCTTGGCTTCACATTTTCGCTTAGAACCTATTAATGGTAGTAACCAGGGGCTAAGTCGGAGATGACATTGGAAAGGTGGGTTGGGAAACAAGCTGTTCGAGGAACTTAAATACCAGAATGAGGAGTTTCTCCTAAATTCTGTCCTCGAGAGGAAAGCACGGCACTTTCTGAGAAGGAGGCAGCATTTATTGCAGGGGATGGAGTCTGAGATCTCCTTAGCTGTGTGGCTTTTAATACAACACCAGACCTTTGCAGATGGGCTGATGTTGGGAACATTGGGAAGTCCTGTGGGCTGATGCACATTGTCAACTGCAAGACTGTGACACTCACACCTGAGTTACCTTTTGGAAAGATCAACCAGGTGGAGGGATAGAGGCTGAGCTGGAGTTGGGACATAGGAAGCAAGGGAAACCCACTGATAGATCCTTGCTGTGACCGTGCATGAGGCCCCATCACATGGAACGGACAGAAGATGCCACCATTACCAGGTTCAGGGTGGGTGATGGGGGATTATAAACTGCAACAACATGCCTGGACAAAGAGGGCCACGGGGGCTGGAGGCAAAGGGGATGTGTCCATTCTGGGCTGCGGTGAGTTGAAGGTGCCTTGAGATCTCAGGCAGGAGGATGAACAAAGAGGATCAGCCAGGGGAGTAGTTAGAAGACAGGGTGGAGTTGAGAAGGAGAAGGGCAGGACCCCACCCCGTCCTGAGACCCAAGGCCGCCCGTCAGTGCTGGAAGGCTTGGGCCCTGCAGTCACCAGGCCTCAAATTCATTTGTGATCTAACAGCATGATCTCGGGCATGTTGCCTCATTTCTCTGTCCCTCAGTTTTCTTCCCTAAAACTCGGGATGGGGCCGGGTGCAGTGGCTCACACCTGTACTCAAAGCGCTCTGGGAGGCCAAGGTGGGTAGATCCCACCTTGAACTCAGGAGTTCAAGACCAGCCTGAGCAAGAGTGAGACCCCATCTCTACTAAAAATAGAAAAACTAGCTGGGGGTTGTGGTGGGCACCTGTAGTCCTAGCTACTCAGGAGGCTGAGGCAGGAGGATCACTTGAACCCAGGAGTCTGAGGTTGCTGTGAGCTATAACACCACGGCGCTCTATCTAGGGCAACAGAGTGAGAATCTGTCTCAAAACTAAATAAACAAAAAGTAAATAAAAATCAGGATTAAAAACAGAATCTACTTTGTTGGGTTGGTATGGACAGTAAGATGAAGCAGTAAGTATGAGACTCTAAGAATGGTGCCTGGCTGGGCGCACAGTAAGCACCCAGTCAATGCCATTCTTAGGATTGGAAGGTGAATCACAGGGACTCCTGTTTAGGGGCTCATAGTAGCTTTCTGAGCATGCTTCATTTATTTATTTGGCTTGCTATTACTCTGCGTATCATTTATAGCCAAATGCCACAGAGGCGTCTGTACAATAGTATCCAAGAAAGTAAATCAGTATTCGAATGCGTGAAAGCTTCTTTATGCTCACGTAATGAAAGACAGCCATTCACTGACGTACAGTCTCTGGAATGAATGACACGTTTCAGTACATGAAAGTGTTGCCCAAGTCCCAGTTCCTGCTTTGAAATGCAAGATCTGTGCAGCCGAGAGAGGTGCCAATGAAAATGCAGATGCCTCCAACATTTTCATTTACCTGTGACTCATGGCTTTAATCAAGATTGATTACCTCGCTTGTAAAAACACGCAAACAATTGGTTTTGTCTGTGGCCAGATAAACCAGTCATGATTAATGAATTTGGCCACAGCACCTCCTCTCTGTGGATGCCTTCGACGAGAGCTCTGATCTTTCTCGATTGTAAAAGAACAGAAAAGAATTGCAAAAGACATTGAGATGTATGTGTGCATTAAAAAATCACCATTCATCGGACCTCAGCAAAGTGCATTAAAAAATCACCATTCATCGGACCTCAGCCTCTGACAGCCTGCCATCTCCGCCTTTTGCTCTAACCACAACGTTAACTTGCAGTCTTTTCTTGCCCACTAAGTATTGATAAGTTAATAATGCTAATGTTTTTATTTTCAGACATGGGCATTCAGATGAATAATCCATTTACAAGAGCTGCTTTGACATCCTTAGGGAATGCTCTAATACTTTAAAACATCTTTTCAGGAATTCCTTTCTAGCGCTTGGCACATTCCTCTTTCATAGTCTTACTGATGGAAAAAAAAAATCTTTTCCTTTGAAGGGAATATGACTTTTTGAAAAGGCACAAAAGTCGTTCAGATTTCATTGAGGTAACGCCATTTTTTGTTCAAAACCAAGGTGCCGCTAAAATAACAAGGCAATTTTTCTCGCGTGGATCATAAACTGGCTCGGAAGACAACGGTACGGGAGGAATTCTAAAGCAATCCTCCCAAGGTGGAAATTAATCTTTCCCAGAAAGGACAGAATCTTCTATGTGAATCACCAAATTGTTCTGGTTTGCTTAGGATTTTTTCTGTCTTATAACTGAAAGCCCCACGTCCTGGAGCCTCTTCAGCGAGGAGCCATATTCCTCCAGCTGATAAGACTTTGACCTTGATCTTGTGACACAATCATCCAAGGGTTTCTCATCACAGCTGCTTCCCGTGGGTAGAGTTCCCACCATTACTACTGAAGGGCAACTGATTCCAGCGCATGCCTTACGGCTTCTTTTCGTGTTCCTTGGTTTCTTTTTAAGGCCAGTCTAATTGAACTATTCTGGTTCCTTTGAAATGTTCTCATCGTTGTTATTTGGAGCCACGTTTGGACTTCTTTTGTGACTTGAGCTGTTCCGGCCTCTTAGGATGTCTTTGTTTAAACAGAGCCAGCACGTGTGTGATTCGACAAGTACTAGGATTTCTAGTGTGAGCTTGGCCTTTTGTCTTGCCATGAATATCTTATCCTGTCTTGCTCCTCAGGCTTCTTAACTGGAAAATAGCAGGTCCCTTTAGTATTTTATAGGGTTAATATGAAGATGAAAAGAAATCATGTACGTGAGCTGCCAAGTTATTCATGTTAATAATTAATTGATATAGTCACAATCTGCTATATCTCTAAGACCTTCCAGAAAGTCACAGTCCCAGAGGGAAGACAGACAGGCATGAGGTTATTATATAACTGACCATGGGATGATGTCTTTAATGCTATAATAATTATCCGAACAAAGTTCTGGGACCCCAAGAAAGGCCAGTGAATTCCTCTTGGGGCTCTCTGGAAGACTTCTGAGAGGAGGAGATGTTTATGTTGGATCCTGAAGGGTGACAGGGGAAATGGCAATAACAGAGACAGGGAGATGGGAGGTCAAGGGCCATGTCGGGGGGAGAGGAAACGTGTCCTTATCACTGTAACCCTGCGCTTTTGGAGTGAGCAGGATGGGGCCAGCTCTGAAGGACTGTAAGTGCCAAGCTGAAAAACGTAACTTTTTCTAGGGTTTGACATAATCACATACCTGTGGCTGAGGTTCAGAGGTTTAAGAGGCATAATGTGGGTTGGACACGGTGGCCCACACCTGTAATCCTAGCACTCTAGGAGATAAAGACGGGAGAATCTTTTGGGCTTAGGAGTTCGAGACTAGCCTGAGCAAGAGTGAGACTCCATCTCTACTAAAAATAGAAAAATTAGCTAGGCATTGGGGGTGGGAGGCGTCCATAGTCCCAGCTGTTGGGGAGGCTGAGGCAGGAGGAGCTCTTGAACCCAGGAGTCTGAGGTTGCTGTGAGCTAGGCTGATGTCAGGGCACTCCAACCTGGCAATAGAGTGAAACTCTTAAAAAAAAAAAAAAAAAAGAAGGCTTGGCACCTGTGGCACAGTGGGCTGAGGCATCAGCCATGTGCACCTGAGTTGGCGGGTTTGAATCCAGTCTGGGGCTACCAAACAACAATGACGGCTGCAACCAAAAAATGGCTGGGCATTGTGGCGGGTGCCTGTAGTCCCAGCTGCTTGGGAGGTGGAGGTAGGAGACTCACTTGAGCTCAGGATTTGGAGGTTGCTGTGAGCTATGATGCCACAGCACTCTATCCAGGGTGACAGCTTGAGGCTCTGTCTCAAAAAAAAAAAAAAAAGAAAAAAACAAGAACGAAAAGAAAACAAAAAGAAAGAAAGAAAGAAAAGTGCGGTGCCTGTGGTTCAGTGAGTAGGGCACCGGCCCCAGCCAAATTGCAACAAAAAAATAGCCGGGCATTGTGGCAGGTGCCTGTAGTCCCAGAGAATTGCCTAAGCCCAAGAGCTGGAGGTTGCTGTGAGCTGTGATGTCATTGCACTCTACTGAGGGCAACAAAGTGAGACTGTGCCTTAAAAAAAGAAAGAAAGAAAGAAAGAAAAAAGCAGGCTGTGAGAGACCAGTTATTAAGGTATACTGGGCATATTCAGGAAATACCAGAAAAGTGTAAACAAGGATGATGGCAAGTGAAAGGGAGAGGAGAAAAGAGGTTACAACTTTATTATCGAGACTATACTTTCAGGGATCATTTTTATAGTTTGTTACAAGGAAAGTTCCTCTGTAGGTGTAGAGCACCCCCCCCCCCAAAAAACCCCCCACAAAAACGTAAACAAAAAAAACTCAGGTCATTATCAGTCATGCCCCATTATTGGAGAAATATTCACATCCTCCACATCACTAGCCCCCACATGACTTTCCTTACTGAACTTGCCATATTTTTCTCCTTAGCATTATCACTATCTATCATACTATATATTTACTTTTTTTTTTTCTTTTTGAGATAGGCTGTTGCTCTGCTGCCCAAGCCAGACTGGTCATAGTTCACTGTAACCTGGAAATTGTGGGCTCAAGCAATCCTCTAGCCTTAGCCTCTCAAAGTGCTGAGATCACAGATGTGAGTCACAGAGACCAGCCTACTTTTCATGTGTTTATTATCTAATTTCTTCACTAGAAAGGATATTCCATGATAATGAAAGTTCTTTGTTTTTTTTTTTTTTGATCTATTCTTTGCTATACCATTGGTGCCAGGACAGTGCCTTATATATAGTAAGTACTCAATAAATTTTAACTGATTAAAAATAAAATAAGTTTAAGGTACTTTCCCTTGACTTATGTAAATCAACTAGTTAATAGGGTTAGTCAGATCCTGTTTTCACTTATGGGTAAAATGTACTTCATTCTAGAAAGCACTGAGATGGCTCCAAAAATATATTCACTACAGAGTAATTTAAAAGAATAAAAATTAATCAAGTATATAGGGAAAAAGAGAATTGAACAGGAATATAAAGCATAGACAGTCAGCACACAGATGCAGATACCACAAGGGTCACACTAAGATTTTCAAGGTGGGATGCAAATTCATTTTTGAGCTTCCTGTAAGCCAAGGCAAAGAGAGAAACATGGCTAGTTATGAGATTCACAGTCTTCATTAGACAAAGACATGATGTTTTCTCAAAAGAAACCCAGTTTCTTTGCAATGGGTAAAGATGACACCAAAACCATCTGTTTTAGTTTTCACGCTGTTTGGTGGGGTGACAACTGGTAATTCCTTAGCTAGTTTGGAGGGAGTTCAGCCTCACTTATCCACTGTGATCAGACATTTATCCAAACTAGAACCACTCGTATAGTGTGAAAAGCTACAGACAGATTAAATGATACTTGTGTAAGGGAAGGATTGAGTGGGGAGAAAATGTAAACACTTGGTTCCCGTCCTTCTGTCCCCTCCAGAACTTTATCGATCTCTAAGAGAATTATCTCAGCTGATAAGGAGGAAAGTTACACAGAAACCTGGAAGAGGCCACTGAAATCTGGGTCCACTGTTTGCCTCTCTTCTTCTGATTTATCCAATTTCCTTTCCAGGACCATTTAAGCGAGAGGTTGGGCTTAGCTGATGGTTTATTTTTAAGAGAATGAAATAAGGTGAGAGGGGTAGAGTAGTTTGCTTTGCCAAATAATTAAAAGGTAGATTGGACTCTATTAAAGATTTTCTTCTTTAGGGCAGTGCCTGTGGCTCAAGGAGTAAGGCACTGGCTCCACATACCAGAGGTGGTAGGTTCAAACCTGGCCCCAACCAAAAAAAAAACTACAAAAAAAAAAAAAAAAAAGATTTTCTTCTTTAAAAGATGTTTAAAAAGATTTTTGAAAAAGAAATACATCCACATGATAAAACAAAATTTGAATAGGGCAAAAATAGCCATTCAGACAACGGCTGCCTTGCTCCCGGAAGTGGAGAGTCTACCCAGAGCGCCGCTGGGTCTGGGTGCCCGGAGGCAGGAGTGCTTGCCAAGCTTGCCCGTCAGTCCCGATCACCATGTCGGCCTTCGACACTAATCCCTTCACGGACCCAGTGGATGTAAACCCCTTCCAGGATCCCTCTGTGACCCAGCTGACCAATGCTCTGCAGAGTGGCTTGGCTGAATTCAACCCCTTCTCAGAGACAAATACAGCGACAACGGTTCCAGTTCCTGTCACACAACTCCCTGGACCTTCACAGCCGGCAGTTCTCCAGCCCTCAGTGGAACCAACCCAGCCAACCCCCCAGGCCGTGGCATCTGCAGCCCAGGCAGGCCTGCTCCGGCTGCAGGAAGAGCTGGACAGGAAAGCTGCCGAGCTTGAACGCAAAGAGAGGGAGTTGCAGAACTCAGCGGCCACCTTGCACGTGAGAGAGAACAACTGGCCACCCCTTCCATCATGGTGCCCTGTCAAGCCCTGCTTCTACCAGGATTTCTCCACAGAGATCCCCGCTGACTACCAGCGGATATGCAAGATGCTCTACTATCTCTGGATGTTGCATTCAGTGACTCTGTTTCTGAACCTGCTTGCCTGCATGGCCTGGTTCGCAGGCAGCCCCTCCAATGGAGTGGACTTTGGCCTTTCCATCCTGTGGTTTGTGATCTTCACCCCCTGTGCCTTCCTTTGTTGGGACCGACCCATCTATAAGGCCTTTCGATCTGACAACTCTTTCAGCTTCTTCGCGTTCTTCTTTGTATTTTTTTTGTCAAATAGGGATCTACGTCACCTAGTTGGTTGGCATCCCTGGCCTGGGGGCCAGTGGTTGGATTGCAACCCTGTCCACCCTGAAGCAAGAGTCCTTGGCCGTGTCAGTCATCATGATGGTGGTGGCTGGCTTCTTCACCCTCTGTGCCGTGCTCTCCCTTTTCCTCCTAAAGCGGTGCACTCCCTGTACCGCCGGACCAGGGCCAGCTTCCAGCAGGCCCAGGAGCAGTTTCCCCAGGGCATCTTCTGAACCTTCCAGAGCGCTGCCTCCTCTGCTGCCCGAGGAGCCTTCCAGGGGAATTAGTCCTCTTCGCTCTCTCCCCTCTGCCCTAGCCTTTTCTTTCACCTACCTTCTGACTGCACTATCCATGGGTGCCTTATATGGTGGTTTTGCCCAGCATGGACCTGGCAAAGGTCTCACAGTGGCTCTTCCTCCTTCCTCAGCAACAAGCTCTCCTTGGAAGAGGAGGGAGTGACAGGGACTTTTTTTTTACACACACAAAAAAACTCAAAGCTGTCTTTCCTTCTCTAGTGGTGGTTTGGTAGGATTCTTTTCTCTCTCAGGAGGCAGTTCTCTCCCCTTATACACGCACAGACATCTCCACACACTTGGGATCACTGGCTGAACTGGGCTCAGCCCAGCTGGAGTTTTCTGCCAGGGTCTTGTGACTCCACTCCTCTCCCAGCAGGCTAGGCCTGAATCGGGCTCCACAGA
>CAUYRH010172353.1:0-14409 GCA_963574655.1 Perodicticus potto | reverse complement strand
GCTAGAGGCCTAGAGGAGGAGACGGGGAAAGACCGGGAGAGGAACGGAGAGAGCTTCTCTCTCCCTACTTGAAATCTCTCCCACTACCAGGAGCTTTGGTGTTTTCTGTAAATCAATTCTGTCTTATCACGGACGGGTGGGGTGGGGGAATAATGTAATGAAGAATAATAAAATACATGTATTTTAAAAATAAAAAAAATAAAAAAAAAAAAAAGAGAACACTTACTCTGTTCTGTAATTGATGGCTTGTGTTTTCCTGTCTCTTTCAAAAGATTAGACTTTTTCTATCTGAATTTTCTATTCTATGCTATTCATTCATTTACAGAGTAGCCCATGGTAGGAACTCAAGTATTTTCTGTTCATTATTTAAATGAATTTATTTAGCATATATTTAATATAATTCATTATAAATATATTATAAATCAATATGCTGTAAGATTAATGTTTCATATATTCAAAACTATTAAGAAATGAGTATAATTCTAATGGATGTGTTACTTAGTTCAATGTCAGCATTTCACATTGTATATGGAAGCAGTACACTGAACCCCATAAATGCATCAATGTACAAATATGATTTAATAAAAAATATTTTAAAAATTAATGTTTTAATATATAAATAAATAATATAATATTTAAATATTAGATTAATATGTGAATTCAATATTAATATACTTATTCAATTGTTTATAATATTATTTAATAAATATTTATTATTCAATAAATGCAATGCTAGGAATATGTGATTTCATGAGCTCTCACTATCGAATATGATAAGTTGTCTCAGCAATTTTTGCTGAGGGTTCATTTAATGAAACAAGTTCTCTTGACAAAAATTTGAGCACCTGCTATTTATTATATGTGAGTATGATGATAGGCAATGTGAACAAAGAAAAAATAAAACTCAAAATAAAAAACAATTTGTTGAAAAGAACTTAATGTTATTTTAAACAAGTGTAGCATCAATACATGTGGGTCTTCTTGCCTCTTCTTATACACTTTGGGCATCAGGTAGAATCTAAAAGAAATATAAAATAAAAATAAATTTACCAAAAAGAAATAAAAATTCATCATCACAATTCTTTAAAGTACAATAGAGGTCTCGCTGAAGGCTCTTGAAGTGATACCAAGGTGGGAATTATGTAATAAGATTATTCAGTAAAATATATGTACTTCCTGGTTTAACAGGCATAGAATAAAATAGAAAACTAACCATCTCATTTCATGAAAATTAAATAATATGACCCAGATAAAATAAAAGCATAGGATATGCTGGAAAATGAAAACATAGGATATTCTTATAGCATAAAGATAAACATACCATGTTAAATATTAGCAAATCAAACCCTAAAATGTACTGTAAATAAGTAGAATTTATCTTAGAACTCTATGATAAATCAGGATAAGATAATATGTTCATGTAATTCGCCACATTAGTATGTGACATGGAACAAAACATACACTAATCTTTTTTTAAAAAATAAACTTGATTGTACATATTTAAGGTATGCAACATTATGTTATTGAATACATATAAATAGTAAAACAGTTTCTTTAGTCAAATAAGTTAACATATCCATCGTCTTACATAGATACCCTTTGTTGGTGGGAAGAGTAGATAAAATCTATACATTTTACAGATATCTCTAATATAATACAGTTTTATTAACTTTAGTCTTCATGTTATACATTAGATCTCTGGGTTTGTTCATTCTACAAATCTATGACTTGTATATTCTGACCTACATCTTCCCATTTTCCCCACTTCCCTGTACTTGGTAACCAATGTTTTAATCTCTATCTCTGTATATGTGGCTTTTTTTTTGTTTAGATTTCACACATAAGTGAGATGATGCAATATTTTTCTTTCTGTATCTGATTACACTTAGCATAATGTCTCTGGTTTCATCCATGTTGTGGCATATGGCGGGATCTTCTTTTTTAGGCTGTATTCCAATTCCTTTTCCATTCATTCATTGGCAGTCACTTAAGTTATTTCCACATCTCAGATATTATGAATAATACTACAATGTACATGAGAGTGAAGGTGTCTTCCTGAGGTGGTAAACTTATTTATTCTTGGTAGATACCCAGAAGAGGAATGGCTGGGTCAGATGATGATTCTATTTTTAATTTCTTTAGGAGCCTACATACTGTTTTTCATAAAAAGTGCACCAATCCTCATTCTCACTGATGGTGTATAAGAGTTCCCTCTTTCTACACAGTCTCCAATATTTTTCCCTTGACTTTTTTGGAATAACCATCCTAACAGGTGTGAGGTGATTATCTCATAGTGGTTGTGATTTGCGTTTCCCTGATGATTAATAATAATATTAAGCACCTTTTCATATACTTATTGGCCATGTTTATGTCTTCTTTGGAGAAACGTTTAATTGGGTCCCTTGCCCTTTGCTACTATTGAGTTGAAAGAGTTCGTTACAAATTTTGGATGTTAACTCCTTATCAGATACATGGTTGCAAATATTTTCTTCCAATTCATAATCTCATTGGCATCAAAAACCCCAAAGACTTGCACATTAATTAGACAACAACACCTTCATCTACAGGGGGCTTGAAAAAGTAGTTTAACTCTAATAAATGTTATTGGATCTATTAGGAATGTGTTTTAGTGTAAGTACAGCTCTGCTAATAGAAGCTAAAATAATGAAGGCAATTGCTTATTGACATAACCATAAAATTCCCAGCAGCAGTGATTGAGTGGTCCCCTTGTTCCTTATCCTTGCCAGCATTTGGGTAGCTGCAGTTCTGGATTTTGGCCATTATAATAGGCATGCAGTGCCTTCCAGGTTTTATTGTAGACCTAGACTTAAAGCAGGGAGGAGAACCTGCAAGAATGTGACACAAAAAGTAGGCTTTTCTCCCCTAACAGCTTTCCCAAGTGATTTTCCCAACATCCAGTTTTCTCACTGGATTAAAATACCACTTTCATTCTATGCAAAGGTCTAATAAATTCAGTTTTCATTGTCTCAACCGCATTCTGTTTTCTTGACTGATTTTTCTATCCTTTCAATCATAACATTTGGTTTCAATTTTTAGGATCATTTGGTATTTGAAAAGGCAAGTCCATCTGTACATTCTCTTCAGATTTTCTTAGACTTTCATGTATATCATTTTTTTCTTTATATATTTTGCTGTCAGCTTATCAATTTCCATCTAAAAATCTTGTTGATGTGTTGTTTTGGAATGAGCTGAACTTACACATGAATACACAATGCAGCCATTTAAAAGAAGGGTGATTTTTATGTATCAAGAGAGAAAATTTTCTATTATTCAGTAACAAAACAAATTAAAGAGTGATATGAATGGAATAATAACATTCACTTACATATACTATGTATTCCTATAACTTTTATTAAATACATAAGAAAATGACTAAAAGAATACCCATTAGATTACTAACCATGCAAAATTGGGACAAATCTTCTAAGAGTGCAAAGGTGGGCTTTTTACCTGTATGAATCTTTCAAATTGCTGACAATTTACTGACAATCCTGCAAGAAAGGTGTTCTTATTTACTAGGACAATATATTCATGTGTATTTTATAAATCTAAGTCAACTTGAGACGTTCTCTTTAGTTCTTTAAATTCACACTCTCCAGGGCAGCTACTGTTTTTGCATTTGTTCATCCATCTTTCAGCAAGCTCCAGCCCTCCTTGCTCTCCTTGCCACCCTCGGAATGGTCATGAAAGACTTACCAACACACTTCTTTCCTTTTCTTTTTCCTTGATAACCGCCATCCATACACTGTAAATTATTTGTATTTGGTTTGTGCATTCTGGATGTAGTCCCTCATCAGATAAACTATTTTCAAATCGTTTCTCCTGTGGCCTTCTTTTTACTTCCTTGATAGTGCCATTTAAACACAAATTATTATGTAATTTTGATAAATTCCAATTATTTATTTTTTCTTTTGTTGCTTGTTTTGGATGGCTTCTCTAAGGACCCATTAGCAAATCCAAGTCATAAAGATTTAGCCCTATTTTTTTGGTTTGTTTGTTTGGTTTTTTTAAGACAGAGTCTCACTATATTGCCCTTGGTAGAGTGCCATGGTGTCACAGCTCACAGCAAACTCAAGCTCCTGTGCTCAAGTGATTCTCTTGCCTCAGCCTCCCAAGTAGCTGCGACTAGAGGTGCCCACCACAACACCTGGCTATTTTTTGTTGCAGTTGTCATTGTTGTTCAGCTGGCCCAGGCCGGGTTCGAACCTGCCACCCTCGGTGCACGTGGCTGGCACCATAACCACTGTGCTACGGGTGCTGATCCTATCCCTATGTTTTCTTCCAAGACATGTATAGATTTAGCTCATGAATTTAGGACTTTGCTCTATTTTGATTAGTTTTTATATGATGTGAGCTTGGGGTCCAACTTTGTTATTTTGCATGTGAATATCTAGTTGTCTCAGCAACATTTGTCGAAGAGACAGTTCTTTCTCCATTGTGCGTTCGTTGTATCATTGTTAAAAATCAATTGACCATAAATGTATGGTTTTATTTCTAGACTTTCAACTGTATTTCATTGGTCCATATGTCAACCTTTATGCCTACTCAACATTGTGATTAATATAATTTGTAATATGTTTTCAAATCAGGAAGTATAAGCCCCTAACTTTGTTCTTATTTTTTCGTATTGTTTTGACTTTCCAGAGTCCCTTGAAATTCCATATAAATTTTAGTATTGATTTTTCCATTTCCGGAAAATTGACCATTGGCATTTGAATTTCGATTTTATAGAATCTATAGATCATTTTGGAGAGTAATGCCATCTAAACAATATTAAGTCTTCTAATTGAAGAGCATGAGATGTCTTTCCATTTATGTAAGTCTATTTAAATTTCTAATTTTTTTTTTTTTTTGAGAAAGAATTTCACTCTGTTGCCCTGGGTAGAGTGCCATAGCATCATCATAGCACACAGCAACCTCAAACTCTTGGGTTCAAGACACCCTCTTGCCTCTGCCTTCCAAGTAGCTGGAACTATAGTTTCCCGCCACAACGCCCTGGTAATTTTTCTATTTTTAGTAGAGATGGGGTCTTGCTCATGCTCAGGCTGGTCACAAACTCCTAAGCTCAAGCAATCTACCTGCCTCAGCCTCCCAAAGTGCTAGGATTTCAGGTGTAAACCACCGCACCCAGCCTCCAAATACCTTGATTTAATTTATCCCCAAGTATTTTTAAAATGTTATTGTAAAAGGAATATTTATCTTAATTCTTTTTGATTGTTCATTGCCAGTTGTTGTAATTTGTTTTCTGTTGTCCTAACAGAATTCCACAGACTGGGTAATTTATTAGAAAAAGTAGTTCATTAAGCTTACTATTCTGGAGGCTGAGAAGTCTCAGAGCATAGCACTCGCACCTGGTGAGGGGATTATTTCTATTTCATAACATAGTGTAGGGCTTCACATGGTGAGAAGACAAGTACAGGAAAGCCAGAGAGCTTGCTTTTATAGCAAACTCACTGATAGATTTTTTTTGTCTGTGTGTACATGGATATTTAGGATTTGTTTTGCTTGAGGTCATGTTGTGTGTGAAGAGAGATAGTTGTTTTCCTTCTATTCCCATTTGGATGACTTGTGTTCTTAATTTCATATGGCAATAATCTTAGTTCTCCAAATTAGCAGCTACCAGCCCCTGTCCTTGGGTTCCTTGGAATTCCCTCATGATATCTGATGAATGGTGATTTGCTTCCTGGTATCTTCTCTTATCTAATGAGGATTTGATTGAAAATTTTTGCTATACACAAATCATTTTTTTTTAAGACAGAGTCTCACTATGTCACCCTTGGTAGAGTGCTATAACATCACAGCTCACAGCAACCTCAAACTCTTGGGCTTAAGCGCAAATCAGAATCCATTTTCAGACTGAATACCAAGCAGTGTGAGATTGAGAGGTGCTAATGTATCCTCATTCTCTTAATTTTTCAAGGATATACCACAGCCTAACCTCATCTATCTTCTCCACAGGCCAGCTTTGTAGAAGACTATATGCAACTTGAAGTCAGAATTGAACTCTAACTCAACATTATGCCCTAGAACATAGCATCACGCTTAATATGTAGTGTATAGTAGAAGCTTAGGGTATGTTAAGAGTAGTTATTATAATATCACCACTGATAGTCATAGCTGAACTTTTTTGTTTTTACCAACATTTTAAATTTTTATGGAGACAAAGCAGTTGTACATATTCATGGGATACATGTGATATTTCAATACAAACATAAATGTGGTAATTATCAAGTCAGGTAACTTGAATCTGAGTTTTGAGAGTCAAATAAAATAATGAATTTGAAAATATCTTGGAGGAAAGGACATCGTAATATAAATTATTATTAAAATCATTTTGATTATATGGATACTCTCTTTAAGTTTGTGCTTGAAATATTTAGAATATAAGAGGAAGAAATGGGACTCGGGGCCTGGTCAAGCTTAGTCATTTTTCCTTCCTCAGCCTTCTCCAGCATTCTCCAGGATCCACAGATAGATACTGAGTTGATGTCCCTTGCCTTACTTGGGTCTCTACAAGACATTGAAGCATCTCTAGTTGTTACAATCACCAAGAAGATCACTGTGCTCATGCCCTGGGATTTTTTCTATACAATATTTCTTTCTACCTCAGAGCTATGTCTTAGGGAGATCACATTCATTCTCTCCTCAAAATGTACATTGTGGTTTCCTGAACTAGAACTTGAAGGGAGAAATAATGTACACTGTGCCATGACCAGGCTAGGCTCACCTTTCCCTCTTCATTCAGATACCGTGCTTAGGTGTATTTTGTGTGATCAGGTTTTGGGTTAATCTTTTATTCAAAAAGCGTGTACAAACAAGAAAATTGTTTTCTTTAATTGCATTCATTTCAATGCAATCTAAAAACAAATAGTAGTCTTTTATAAAAGATAATACAAAACAAGTGTTTTATAATTAATATTTTAAAAACTATAAACAATAGACATTTCAAATAATTTAAATACATAAAATTGTAAAAGTTATTTCGGCTTTAAAAATGGATTGTACATTTCTCTGTTCTTAAGAGCTTATGATAACTTAAAACATTTGATATAGTTTAATAATAATCCCATGCATTTTCTAATACTTAGTTTTCATCTGGCATAAAAATAGAGATGAAGGCTGCACTTAGCATCTCAGAAAATAATAATTGAGTTGAGCAGGTGAACTCTTTAGAGAATCAACATTTTTCCCCTTCCTGGGTTTTCCTGAGAGCTTGTTGGTGCAGAGTAAGCACCAGCTGATTTCCACTCTGATACCCTCCCTGGCACAGCAGACCAGCTCCTCTTTCAGATACAGACGGATTCCTTGGACGGACATCTTCACCGCCAGTCTGCAGTTCTCACTTCCAGGAGTGAATATTGCACTTTCTTTAACAGGCATTGAGCTGCTGATAAAGCCTAATGAGAAATTTTTCTAGAAGGATCTTATCCCAAGCTGCAGGAGAGTCACTAGCTTTGAAGAGGTTGGAGATCCACTGGTGCCTTTCATGCACAACAGCTGTGGCTCGTGTCATCTCCCACTGGCCCCCTTCCATGAGCATCTGAGGAAATCTAAAGTCAGTCCTGTCCTTCAGACACAACAGAATGGAGAGCCTCTGCATGTAACTCAAAAGGGAGATTATCTCCCTCTTGCCATGGCTCAGGGGCAGGCCACATGCCAGAGAACAGGCAGAGCAGGAACACAGTATCACCAGGGCCAGCAGCAAGTCTCAGCAAGTTCTCAGGGCTTTGGGTGATGAATACCTTTTAAATAATGTGTAGTGAAATTTCCATTTTCTGGGTTTTCCATTTTTTTTATGCTTTACTTTCTATTTTTACATTTTTTAGTAAAGTCATTTAAAAGTACACATTTATTGACAGGAGTGCTTGGATGGAAGCCTCCAAACTGAGAGTGCCCGTTCAATATCCACCACAAAATAACATGTTTTCCATACCCTCTGGGTTGTTCTAGGAAGAAAGTCTAGACAAATTCACAGAAAGGAAACATATTTGTGCCACAAATGGTGATTTTTCCACATCATCAGGGAATATAAAAGAATATAGGAAAAAGATTAGGATTTTTATATTTTTCTGATTTACAATTTCTCCATTCTTTAAACACTTTAAATTGTATATGTATTTTGAAAATATCCCCTGAGTTGAGAAGTGTGTCAGAAAATGACAGTCTCCTGAAAACAAAGATAAAAAGAAAAATTAAAATGGATTCTTTAACCCCCTGGATAATGTCCAGAACTAGCAAGTGGCAAGGTAGCTGTATCCTACTCAAGAATATAGCAGTCGCTCCAGAACAAGCAAATAGTACTTTTCGGTAACTACAGAAAATGGAGGGTAGAAATTGAAGGGTAACGTCTCAGTGGGAAAGGCAGTCCAGTGGCAGTGGCAGAGGAATCTGTAGCTGAACTGCTGCTGTTCAGGCCGTGGCCTCAGCCTGCACTATGGCATGGCCTTGGGCACTTCATAATCCTCCCTTGTTATATGTAAATGATAACCACACATACTTCAATAAGCTGTCATAAAGATTGGATGAGAACATGTGCTTACTACAATGCTTGGACAAGATAAGCACTTGGCATCTATTAGCCACTGTTACAATGGAGAAAATTAACTCATCCAACTATGGAAATGGGATGGAAAATACCCTGAAACAATCTGTTTCCATTCCTTTCTCAGCTCAGCAATACATATTTTTATTTCCATTTTCATTTCTTATGTGAACATGAGCATGTGAATGGAGGGAGTTCCCAATCCAGATGACTAACATCTATTAGCATGTGGGATCCTGACTGCTCAAACGTGGACAAAATGGCCATCCAGTGTATGGTCCAGTTTCTTTGAAGTGTGGGCTACTGTGAATAAATCCCTATGTATGATGAAAAAAGTGAACAAATAGATGAGTAATAAATTCACTGATCTTGCAAAGCTGAAAACTGGACCTTTGAGTGAGAGCCAACTGCCCTCCCTCTGGATTCTGTCTGTGGCCATAAGATATGCTTTCACTCCTTAATCCTTGGCTGTTAAAGTTTTTTAAGTGACATTTTGCCATTTGGAAAGAAAAAATGTCACTTCCTCTTTCTGAAATGCACATTAAGTGTCTTTGTGCATTATCTTTTTTTTGTATCTTCTTACTTTTAATATCTAGGAAAATTAAAACACAGAGAGGAATTCTGATGTCTTGAAAATCATGTTGCCTCTTTTTTTCTCTTACAACATTTTCTCTTCTTTGTTTGCAAAGAACCTCAAAGTAGAAATAGAGAAGATTTTATGAACATTAGAACAACTTTGACACACTGAAAAGCAAATGCAAAAGGAAAAGGAATAATTTTAAAATTATATAAAAGAATAGAAAACAAAAGGGCTATTTAACCAGTTTTCCAACAGAGCTGGTCCAGGACAATGAAGCAGCAGACACAATTTAACTGTGTCAACTCCTAGATAGCAGTAGTGGTCACACTTTTCTTGAGCACAAAACTAGACATTTAATCATCTTGAGCTCAGTATAACAACTGGCACATGAAATGTGAAACATTTTCTGAATTAAGTAGAATAACTGAAACCAAATTTCACAAAATAGATGGCATTAAATTATTTAAGGTGTATCAATTTGACAACATTTGAGAAGTCTTCCCCCTTATGAAGAGAAGACATTGTATCCAAGGAAATAGACATTACTACAAACCATCCTGGGACATTCATATACAGACTCTGTTTAGGGGATACTGGAGTTGAAAGGAGGAAATCTAGAAAATTAAGAATTTAATTAATTCCAATGCAGCTCCA
The DNA here is from genome assembly GCA_963574655.1 of Perodicticus potto. Lineage (NCBI taxonomy): Eukaryota > Metazoa > Chordata > Mammalia > Primates > Lorisidae > Perodicticus > Perodicticus potto. The sequence goes on along the minus strand of CAUYRH010172353.1, from coordinate 4,612 downwards.
TCTCCTCCCTTTATGTTGTCACAAATTATATCTCTAAACATGACTTGCCCATCAATACAGATTAATAATTATTGCGGGATGCATTTTACTTTCAATATCACATAAGAAATGATGAGGGAGTACAATAAAACTGACATTTATACGTACCTATGTAATTATCTCAACCAGAATTCGTCATAGGCTACAAGTTACTGTTGAATGTCCTTTCATTTTAGACTAAAGGGCTCCTTTTAGCGTTCCTTGTAAGACAGGTCTACTAATAATGAACTCAGTCAACTTTTGTTTATCTGGGAATGTTTTTATTTCTCCTTCATTTTTGAAGAAGAGTTTTGTTAAACATAGATTCCTCGCTTTTTTCTTCATTTGGAATCTTAAATATGTTATCCCACTGACTTCTGGCTTCCACGCTTTCTGATGAAAGATCTGCTATTAATTTTATTGAGGATAACTTGTATCTGAAGAGTCATTTCCCTCTTCCTGCTTTCAAGGTTTTCTTTTTGTCTTTAGCTTTTAAAGTTTGATTATCCTGTGTGTTGGATCTGTTTGACTTTATACTACTTGGAGTTTGCTGAGATTTTTTGTGTGGTTTTTTTTATGTGTAGATTAATTGCTTTCATCAAATTTGAGAAGTTATTGACCATGATTTCATCAAGTATTTTTTCTGCTCCCTTCTTTCTACCCTTTCCTTCTGAGAATCTCATTAGGCATATGTTAATGTTCTTGATAGTATCCTATATATCTCATAGATTCTGGTCATCTTTCCTCATTCATTTTTTCCTTTCTGATCTTCAGATGGATAATTTCAATTGACCTCTCTTCCAGCTTATTGATTTTTCTTCCTGTTCAAATCTGATATTAGATCCTTCAAGTGAATTGTTTTACTTGTTGTACTTTTTAGTTCCAGAGTTCCTGTTTCTTTTTACTATTTCTTTCCTTTTAGTAGTATTCTCTAAGTGATCAGACATTCCTCTACTCACTTTGAAATAGTTTCCTTTAGGACTTTGAACATGTTTAAGACAGCTGGTTTAAGTTTTTGTCTAGCAACTGGGATTCAACATCTGGGATTTTTCAGGAACTGTTTCTGTTCATTATTTACTTGTCCCCTTGCATATAAGCCATACTTTTTGTTTCTTGTATTTCTCATAATTTTTCATTGAAATTTGGAGGACATTTTAATAATAGAATGTGGCAACTCTGAACATTATTGCTCCCAACCCCCCAAGAGCTTGTTATTGCTGCTTCTTGTGGGTTGTTGTCATTTATTTAGTGAATTTTCTGAACTAATTCTGTAAAGTCTGTATATTTTGGCATGTGTAGCCACTGAAATCTGAAATCAGTTAGTTTAATGGTCACTTAATGATTGAACAGATATTTCCTGAAGTATCTGGAACCAATATATCTGTCGGTTTTCGCCAGGAAGCTCTGTGCTCATGTTCAGGCATGCCTGCAATACTCAGGCGGTTTACCACCTTGCCTTAGCTTTCTCTTCCTGTTTTTTACAAAACTAAATGTCAGACAGAGGTGAGAGATTAGGTCTTTCCTCTGTGAGTGCACAGTCCTACATATACATAATGCCCTTCTGGATTCCCCGCAATAGGCCAGAATTTTTTTTTCTTTTTTTTTTTTTTTTTTGCAGTTTTTGGCCAAGGCTGAGTTTGAACCCACCACCTCCAGCATATGGGGCCAGCACCCTACTCCGTTAAGCCACAGGTGCCGCCCCAGAATTTTTAAACACACTTATAGGCATCTCATTTCTCAGCTTTTCCTGTCAAGCTTTTAAGCTGGCAGCACCCTACTCCATTGAGCCACAGGTGCCGCCCCAGAATTTTTAAACACCCTTATGGGCATCTCATTTCTCAGCTTTTCCTGTTAAGCTTTTAAGCTGGTTATTCTTTGGTGCAACTTTTATCAATCACCTCAGGTAGCCACTGTGTTAAACACTAGTCTAAAAATGTTCAGCAAACATTCTTCACGGAGAGGCTTTTAGCATTGGGTGAGCTCCCAGATAGGTCAATTAAAGATAAACCATTCCATTGTTAGAGTCAAATAATGATAATCTTTAGGAAGGAGCCCTTGAAGGTGCTGCAGCTCCATTCTGCTCTCTCTGGTAGCAAAAATGTGGCCTGTCAGTTCTTAAGCTTTCCACTGCACTTGAGAATGGGTACAACTAGTGCTACTTAAAACACCACAGATCTTGCTGTGTTGACTGAAATTTAGCTGTTTTCCTTAAATAAATGCTTCTAGGTTGCTGCAGGCCTTTGATTCATTTATAATATTCTAAAAAGTTTTATTCTGACAATTTTTGTGAATTGTTTTTGTACTTTCATGAATGGGTAAATTTTTCAGAGACTTTTACTCTGTTGCTGTTGCTGATGGTACCCCTCTCTACCCACGTTTACAGTAAATATCTGAGAAAACTGACCCTCAGGACAAAATTGGGCCCTCCTGAACCATTAATTTGAATATAGTATCAGGGTTTGACAACTCTGATATTTTTTTGCCTTATTAAAAATACAACTAAAACAAACACAACCATGTTGTTATAATTACTTTTCTACGTGAATATTTATTTCCTTTTTTTTTTTAATCATTTAAGAAAAACAAGAAAAATTTGCCTTTGGAGTAAAAAAGATAAATGTTGGGATCAAAAACTATAAGTGTCACATTTTTTAGGATCACTGTTATGAGTTAGATTATTTTTGCACTTCATTTGTACATTTGTGACTTTGTTTTTAAACACATCACACTGTCCTTTCTTTTAATTCTAATTTCCTGAATTGTTCCCAGGTGGAGGTCATGGTAGACTACCGCATCAGTACAGCCCAATCTCTGGGCCAGTATTTGGCCTATATCCAGTAGATGGCAGCATAACACCAGGCCTACATACCTTTGGTTAGTGGAGGCAACAATAGTCAAAACAAGAGTCCAAAACTGAGAACCTCCAGGGCAGAGGAATGGCTTAACATCTTTTATTCTTTCCTTGTTTTGGCTTGATCTAGGCCAACACTATATCTGAATCACTATTAAAAGCCTGCAGAAATAGGAGAGTGTGGTGTGAGGGGTGACTGCGGGTGCTTACATACTGTAGTTAGAATTCATCTGTCATCTTGCATGAAGGTTGGGGTAGAGACATCATAAAGCAATAGTCTACACAGCGCTCAAGTAAAATTTTCACCTGTTTCCGTCACTGTAAATGTACCTTGCTACAGTTTCGAATATATGTCTTGAAAAATACGTCAGAAGCTATGAGGAATAATGGATGGCAGCAGCATTTTTATCATTCAGGCAGGTTTTGATTTACAAAATGAGAACTATCTTCAAATTCAGTTTATAGGCCAGTCTAGAATATCAAACCCATCCTTTTATAGTCATATATTTCTTCTTGAAATGAAAAATGTTCAGTTTAAAATGATCACTACCCCATGACTCCTGAAAATTTCCAGTAAATATATTTGGTTAAGTGGCACCGACAGAAAACTATATCCATCCAAACTGCATTCATACTATGAGCATCCAAATTTTAATATACTTTATTTTCTAAAATCATAAATGAATTTCCCTTCAACAGTTTCTTGTTTATTTATATGTGAACATAAATTTGCATGCATATCTGTCCCTATCATGTTTTGTTATACTTACTATGTAGACAAAAAAGCAATAGTCCCAGTAAAAACATTGTAAAATTTTTACTTCAAAAATTAAGAGAGAAGTTTCTTTTAAAAACATACTACATATTTTTAAATAAATAAAATTCAATTTATTACAACGCATCATTACATGGAAAATGCGGATTTTTAGAGTGGATTAAAATTAATGTATTAAGTTTCTACTCAATGGGAAGTATAGTGCCAATTCTAAACAAGACCTAAAATGAAGAATTTAACCTTAAGAATTTTCTGATCTGGTTTTATCATGGTACATAAAAGTTTCACAGTTTTAACAATGATAAAAGCTGTAAATATGAGAAATAATAGCCTATTTGGGGAATTTTGTTAACAATGTAGTTTTATGAAGGGTTCAAAATGTGGTTACCTTGAAAAATCTGTGAAAGTGCTGGTGAGGCAATACTCTCCATATCTTCCCACAGGGGAGAAGAAGAAGCATCTTAATGAGGGAATATTGAATACTGAGAAAAAAGTTCATAACCTTTCAAATAAAATAAAATTCTCATATTTTAGTCAGTTTGTCACATTTTACCATTATCATCTGGGGGTGGTGGCTAATGCCTGTAATCCTAGCATTTGGGGAGGCAAAGGTGTGAGGATTGCTTGCCATCAGAAGTTAAAGACCAGCCTGAGAAGAGGGAGAGCCTGTCTCTGCAAAAAGTAGAGAAACTAGTCAAATGTGGCAGTAGGTGCCTGTAGTTCCAGCTTCTTGGGGGGCTGAGAGAATCAGTTAAGTTTGAGGTTGCTGTAAGCTGTGATTCCATGGCACTCTCCTGAGGGCAACATAGTTAGAGTCGGTCTCAAAATAAATAAATAAACAATTAAAATTAAAAATAAATCATTAAAGTTAATAAGCAAATAAATAAAATGCCAATTAATAAAACAAAAAGGGGGAGCATGGAAGATAAGCTTGCATCACAAGAACAACTATATAAAGTTCTTTTTAC